>JAODUP010000582.1:415000-438354 GCA_025642065.1 Paralvinella palmiformis | reverse complement strand
CACAATCATTCTGTATCTTTTATCTGTAAGGACGATATTGCTAAGACGTATTTAGGTTAAAATAATATATATATAAATATATATATATATATATATATATATATATATATATATATATATTACAAGAGCGATGATATTCAAAAATAAAATTCCGTCATCAACATTTTAGCAGCTAAATTGATAATAATAATATATTTCTGTTGCGGCGTGAAATAAATATAATTTGCGCCTAATATATAGACACTCGATCGATCGAGTCTTCACAGCGTCTGGCCAACCCACTGTCTTATGTTAATATCAGATGCTAAACAATGTGCGCAGGCGCGATGATAAATACCGGAGATTGACAGCTAAGGTCCGCCTCCAAGCAGTGTCCTAAATACGCGACATAACAATTCACTAGGGGTCTCTTTTGATAGAAATCACACACGTCCCAAAACACTGCCAGCTAGTATATTTCATATTTTGTGTATAAATAGTCCTCCTGATCCAGAACTGATCGGACTCTAGCTGATGCTCTCTGTTCAAGACAAGCCAATAAGCTAATTATAATAATAATAATAATAATAATGATGATGATGATGATGATGATGCATATGATCATAACGTTTAAACAATATTTGTCATGGTTTAAGCATTATGACGAAGTAGTCTAAACGCTCTTTCTTAAAACATAATGCGCTCAATGTATCTTTTGCATGGGAAAATTAAGTGACCCCTCTTTGTGAAAATAAATAGAAAAACGGTCATAAAATAAACGACATTTGATAGAATTTATTTAAGGTGACCTCATATCGATTTTGTTCCAGATATATTTGAATTATACGAATTAATATTACGGCATCCTAGTAATTTTGGTGTTGATTAAATTATTGCGAAATTAATTATATTAATGAATATTGTAATTCCAGGCAGGGATCATAACCAGAGAACTATGGGTTCGTGAGTACACAGATTAAGAGCTGATACTCATCACATATTATTTATTGTACGATAACCGAACTGAGTACCACATGAGATCCATTGACAGGGTATCCTTTAATACTTTGAAAGTGTTTAACTCGTACCCGACCTGACCCGTACAGTACATAGAGCTACCACAGGTGACGTGTAATTGAATGATTCCTGTACCTAGAGTACAAATTCGCTTTCTACGTGCCTAAATGTATGTATGTGTATGTATGTGTATGTATGTGTATGTATGTGTATGTATGTATGTGTATGTATGTGTATGTATGTGTATGTATGTGTATGTATGTGTATGTATGTGTATGTATGTATGTATGTATGTATGTATGTATGTATGTGTATGTATGTATGTGTATGTGTATGTATGTGTATGTATGTGTATGTGTATGTGTATGTATGTGTATGTGTATGTATGTATGTATGTATGTATGTATGTGTATGTATGTATATATATATATATATATATATGTATGTATGTGCATGTATGCGTATGTATGCGTATGTATGCGTATGTATGCGTGTGTATGTGTATGTATGTGTGTGTATGTGTGTGTATGTGTGTGTATGTGTGTATGTGTGTGTATGTGTGTGTATGTGTGTGTATGTGTGTGTATGTGTGTGTATGTGTGTGTATGTGTGTGTTTTATCTGTGTATAATAAGGCACAGGCACAGATAATCTCGAACCGTGAATTCAAACTCTGGACGTTTCTTCAGGGGACTGAATCCAGAGTGGCGACTTTTCTTGCTGAGACATGTGTAATGTCTCACCAGTCCCTAAGCCGCCAAGCAAAATGAAAAAGCGAATCACCTACAGCCGTGGAGTTTGGGTGTAAAACACCCAAGTCAGATCACGGCAGTAGTGAGAATGTTTAGCTTAATTATCTAAGCAGCCCTATTTATAGCTATTTTTCAATTGCTGTATCTTTCTTCAAAGCAATACTATATAAACTATATAACCCAATTGTTACCGTCTTCAAAGATCAGTTTTTACAACGGGCAGGCGTCACGAAGCGACTACTATTAAAACTGTTTAGCTTAATTGCTATTAAAAGACTGACATCTGCGTTGAAGCAGACCGTAATAGCGCGTCATAGCTTCGTACTGTTTGAACTATGCTATCATTTTCAAAGCTGACCTAACGTCTGTTATTTATGACAAGCAGATTAGGGCTAAGCTTGAATGTCATAGTACAAACTGGACATAACTGGACCTAGGAAAGATAATTCTATTCCTACATTTTATATGCAACTAAACTTGTAATATAAAACACACGAACCACACGAGCTGTGTCCACACAGACTACACATCAGCATCAAAGGATTGGTACCAGAAGACCACTGTATGGACATAATATCCTCAACAACAGATTGGCCGACACCCAGCTCAGAAGACTGCGTTTCTGGGCTTACATAAGAAACTTCATCGGCCCGTCACCCCAAACACTATGCCGGCCCTGTCAACAAGTGTACGATCCGGTACATTATCTGCTTAACTGCCCAGCCTATCCGAAGCACCGAAGATCACTTAAAGGTCGTCTCCGCCCGGAAGACCACAAACTTCCAGACCGCCATCTAGCAGCATTGCTCATAAGGAAATCAACATTCCTACCAGACATCACAACTCCACTTCTCCAGAAAGATCCCTACATATACCAAGGACAGATCAGACCGCCCCTATGGACTAGTGGATAAGAGCTTGGCCCCCGTACCCATAATCCGTGCTATTCGGGAGGCCGGAGGTTCCCGGCCGCGACATTATAGTAGGAGGAGGTTTTAGTCCAACCAGGCAACTGGTAAGGTTTTTTCTCCTTCGAAATTGACTTTTATAGTAAACTGAGGTTCCACCATATTAAACAACTCGTAGTACGCCAATCGTCACAACAACAGAAGCCAACACCAGGTGGCTGTGCCCAATAGGCGACAGCCAGGGGTTTCTACCCCAAACTTCAACAAGACAAGACAAGAGCTGTGTCCAATGCCACCGCTCGAGATGCGATGCAGTGTTTCTATTCCTGAGTCAGGAGTACATGCTTTAAGAGCGTACTGTGTCTGCTACAGTCATTTAAACTCTGGATAACCAGGCCAAACCTTTAAACGGCGTACCTCCAAAGACGCAAATAGTGCACGGAATATACAGCTCTAGATCAACTTTTCTTAGAACGCATGGACCTGGAAACATACAGTCTCCACGCACAGAAAAAGGAACATCTCAACCGCAGCATAATATGCCTTGTGATATTTGCTGGAGGGTCAAATACCTCATAAGCATACAAATCCAATAAATTCTATGACCTACTCGTCACTAACCCTTTATATCAAATATTACAAAATTGGTAAAAAGAAAACACGAACCTCAATCTCTGGCACGGGCAATGTGTGTTTTAGCTGTGTATAATAAGGCACAGGCACAGATAATCTCGAACCGTGAATTCAAACTCTGGACGTTTCTTCAGGGGACTGAATCCAGAGTGGCGACTTTTCTTGCTGAGACATGTGTAATGTCTCACCAGTCCCTAAGCCGCCAAGCAAAATCAAAAAGCGAATCACCTACAGCCGTGGAGTTTGGGTGTAAAACACCCAAGTCAGATCACGGCAGTAGTGAGAATATTTAGCTTAATTATCTAAGCAGCCCTATTTATAGCTATTTACCACAGGTGACGTGTAATTGAATGATTCCTATACCTAGAGTACAAATTCGCTTTCTACGTGCCTAAATGTGTGTGTGTGTGTGTATATATATATAGTGTGTGTGTGTGTGTGTGTGTGTGTGTGTGTGTGTGTGTGTGTGTGTGTGTGTGTGTGTGTGTGTGTGTGTGTTAAACACCTTTTCTTCTACACTTTATTTCAACACACTGATGAAGGCCCAATCTGATCATTTCCAGCATATTTCCATCTTACACTATAAACAAATTGTATTATAATTATCGATCACTTTACAACTGACAGAAACGACATACTATTATAACGCATCAAGTTATCAGTAAATCAGCGAAGACGAAATCGAAGACGATTAACTGATAAGATAAAACAAAAAACAGCTAATTATATTTTAGTTAACGTCATTATTAACTACACTTTATACATATATTGTTATATAATAATCGTATTATATTTGTTATATCTGATATGTTTTTACCCCCATAAGTTTATGTACAGCGCCTTTGAACAGCCTTTAAGTATGAAAAGAGCGCTTTATAAGTTTGATATAATAATAATAATAATAATAATAATAATAATAATAATAATACATAATAAATAATAATATACACACACGATTAATGACCTACTGATAGGCAGATGTACCTTATTAGTGATTTTAGATTCCCATTGAATTGTGATTTATTTTATTTGACCGAAGTAATAATTTGTTCTTTCTCCGAATTATACAAATTTGTAGAACGTTAACAGTAATTCCCAAGTCCATTTAATTTATTAATAAAAAAAAGTGCCGCACACGGGAGTTGAACTCGGATCGCACGGAAACTATTACCGGTGCTTAGTATAGCGTAACCATTGGCCACATACATAAAAGACATACTCGAGAAATGCATTCCAACTTTCCACAAGAATATCACACAAGCAGAAACATGGGATTCGCAATATGGATATGTTAGGTTTTTCCAATATGGATATGTTAGTTTTTGCAATATAAATATGTTAGATTTTGCAATATAGATATGTTAGATTTTGCAATATAGATATGTTAGATTTGGCAATAGTACACGCATTCATACTAATCATTTCATGGTAACTATTAATCTGAGATTTTTTTTCCTTTTGACTTCCTCACTAAAGATTACATAACTAAATATTACAATGACCGGAAAAAGATCAATTTACCCCAAAATAAAACAATCAATAATAAGATATATCTTCGGGGTTATTACTAAGTTCAGTTGTTTAGGGATGACTCCTTCAGTAAATACATCCCACAAATACAGGTGCATGTAGGGTTCGAACCTACAAATTGGACGTTTGCAGCGCAGTGCTCTCTAGCCAATAAGTATCTATCTACCATCTGCTATAATATATCGGTTTTCAATCTAAGACGAATTTTGCTGTACGAAAATATGACAGAAGAAAGATGCGTATGCCATTTTTTGATGTGATCACTAGAAATTCCCATCTGTTCTAGGATAGTTTTATTGAATGTTGTTGTTATTTATATGTGAAATCATGTTGAGCTGCCTATCATAACATAACACTACATTACAGTATCTAAAGTTAACGGCTTAAAATTAGACACACTCCAGAGCCTCGCTACCGGATAAAGTATCATTCTCATTGATGTTTGACCTTCAGAATCTATCATATTCGTGACCTTCGCCGTTTGCGTCGCTATATTTCTCTTTCAGTCGCCAAAACCATTGCTACAGCACTCTTACTAGTAGGCTTGATTACTGCAACTCTCTTCTTTATAACATCGCATCTAAGGATATTCTAAAACTTCTGTGTGTTCAGAACTGGTTAGCAAGGGTTGTCACACGGTCTCCTCGGTTTTCCCATTCTGTCCCACTTCTGAAATCTCTTCCCCGTTCAATCTCGCCTAATATTCAAACTCCGTACCATTGCCTATCAAACTCTTTCTTTCGGAGAACCTCCGATCATATCTTTTTCCCATCCTTTCTCTAGCACCCAAGCCCAGAGTGCTCCGTTCATCTGGTCTTCTCCTGCTGTCTGTTCCCCGAGTTAAACTTTCCAGGACTCGTGCTTTTATAGTTGCCGTCCGTACTCTTTACAATTCACTCCCTGGACATGTTAAGCCATCAAATAGCATAGTTTCTTTCCGTCACCATTTGAAAATTCACCGTTTGAGACTCGCTTATCCTTCCTAAGTTTGTGTTCCATTTGATGAACTTTCCATTGTTCCTTGACTATGAGTTTGTCCAACCCGTGTAATAGGTGCCCCACTGAGTTATGTTCTTTTCGAGGATATTGGACAAATAGACGTTTATTATTAATATTATTATTATTATTATTATTAACCCGAATCATCGTCCGGTTGAAAATTACATCTATCCTGATCATTTTTAAGAGACTAGGTTACTGAACAGCATACGGTAGACGAATAAAAACACACGAAATAAATTTATTTAGTCAGAGTAAATATTTGTTATATGGTTATCCATAAATACGAAACGTTATGATTGAACAAAGCCTGAACTGGGACTGTATGATAAATGAAAACGTTCCGAAATTGTTTTAGAGGACGGACTCCGTGTTGTTACTGTTCAAGTCGGACTTTAATACGCGGACTTTAAAGCTTGTTACTGCGGAGGGCTACTTGGACCTTCAGTAAATATAACTAAGGGTTTAGAATAATAGAAAAAAGATGTTTAATGACTAAACCATTTATTGGAGCGAACAATAACAGCTATAAAAAATAACCAGCATTGATACTATCTTGAAGGAAGAGATTTGGACAAAATCAATGATTTCTCAAACCAAAGAAATTGGATTCCATTTGACTAATGAAAAATTGCTTTACTGCCGAAGCAGTCTCATCAAGGAAAAGGGGTGTCTCAAAATTGAATGTGATATTAATTGCTTATCGTTCAAGTAGAACATAGAATGAAGTGGGTATCCCCCCCCCCCCCCGTTGATGTCACCTTCATTATGTTAGATGGTTGCGGTGGAGGTGATAGACGCCGCCGACATGATGGACACCACGTGACATGGATCTTGTCAATGTAATGGTCATCACCGACATCCAAGTCCCAATGATAGCCCCCACGAATGTCATATTCACCGCCGTTTAAGACTCTTTTGTCTTACTACGGCTTAGCCGCAATAATTAAGTTTTCGTTAATCGAATTATGACTACGGGCGTAGTTGATGAACAATACGGTTTTCTAATTGTTCGACAGCTATTGTTTTAGTACTGCAATTGTATTTATTATTAAAATGTTTTAGCGGTTGAGGTAAATTCGTCCCGATTTGCCGGTGTACCCGGCAGTGAGTACGCTCGCTGTACCGTATATGCACGCGATGTAAAGGCAGTTGGACATAGCGTCTATGGTGTGAATCTGGCAAAAACGCACATATAGAAATGACGTCATTTTCTCATAGGACGATAGAGTGCTAAATGACTTGGTTGTGTTGGAACAACTCAGCCAAACGCGATGAACTACTGTTCGTCTGGCTGAACGTTTTGCTCCTCTCGTTCACCGAGATGTCCTCAAAGAAGAATTTGAGGACTACCAGTTTATGGAAGACGCTGAGGTCGGCATGAAAGAAGATGGCGTACAGAAATATATTGACCGTTACTGGAATGAAATCGTGAAGATAAAGACGGGAATGGGACAGAGGCGGTTCCCCAACTTTCACAAGTAATGGTCGCTGTCCTCGGCTTGTCACACAGCCATGTTGACTTTGGGAGAGCGTTTTCCGTCGTTCGATGAGTGCACGTAGAGTGCCGTCGGAGTCTTAACGCAGATACACAGCACCTTTACAGTGCAAGCTCAACATCGACATGTCATGCCATGAATTTCATGTATCAGAGGAGATGGGTGGCTCTAGCAAAACGTGCCACACACGAGTACTACATACAACACCAGTAAATTACCACGTTTGGACCTAGGTACTGTCTGCACAACAACCTGAACAAGCACAATCTCGATCAGTATCAATACATTGTTCTTCCATCACATCTTAATACTTAAAGAATCAATAAATAAGAATTGACACCGATGATCGTGATCCATGTTTTCGGTTTTGTTGACACGTTTACGGTGTTACTCATCCTAAACTACTATATCGTTTCTAGGAGATTTACAGATATGTCATGATATAATATGTATAATTAAAATACTTTTCATATCATCTCCCCATAATTAATGCGCCATTATAATCAGGATTATGCTGCAATAGAATGATTATATTAAGGAGTCCATATCCGTTGTCCAGAATAAATAGACTCATATGAATCCATGAACTGGATCCTGCCGCTTACTTTATAGCAGATATCCCGAATTGTCCCATTGTTGTCTGGCACGGAAATCTCAAGACAATACAAAGTACTCTATATGAATGACAGCAGTCTGAGGGCGGATCTATTTTATTGAAGATGCTATAATATGTGATGATAATATTTTTATAATTATGTCATATGATAATTATTAATAGCCAGGAAGTTCTCATTCTGATGTTCAACAATTGTGTTTTATGTGTTTCATCCATTTCGTCAGAATCTTCCTTATTGTAGCAGGACGCTTCCGTAGTCTAACTGTTAGCGTGTTCGATCACCGATCACTACCACCTGAGTTCGAATCCGAAGGGTGTTTCATCTTTGACCTCGCTTCATTACCTCCGGAGCTCGCTCGGCCCATTTAACCTACCATGTGCACAAAAGTGGCCGTAAAACATCAATCAATCCTTATTGTAACAGTACTGAGTTGTGGGATGTTTAAATGGTGACATCTTTAACACAATATATTAATGTAGAACAACTAGATGACTTGTAAAAGTTAGAAATAGCACCCTTCGGGATTTTTGAGAATAAATAATAATATAATTTATTAAATCGAATTATATTTGACTGCATTACCAAAATTTAGGAAGAGTATTATTAGATATATATTATTGGTATATTCTTATATGTCAATAATTGGTCGAATTATTGGTATGTTTATGTTGTAATGGTGCGGCATATTGATGACACGTATTAAGTATAACGATTACAACTTGATTACAGTAATATCCCAGAAAGCATCAACGAACGTCAACAAATAAGATCCTTTTGATATACGGTTTAGGGACTTAGATTACCATCCAGATATTGCATGTAAATGCCGCCACAGTTTGTGAATTACCAGAATTCGGCGTGACTTTACAAAGGTATTAACTTTCAGTCCGTGCACTCACTCACTCACTCACTCACTCACTCAATCAATCGATCAATCAATCGATCAATCAATCATTCAATCAATCAATAACTCCGGTAAAATTAAAAATACAACACTAAAATCCATTCACTGCCAATGTCTCCGACTTTATTGACAGATTAAGCTTACCCAATGAGCGATAATACGTGATAACAACAAGACCAACAAAATTATTTTGCGCATTTAACATAGCATTCTGAGCAGACTATGTTTAGCGGGCTATATAACAACAAAAAACAAGTAATCTCCTATCATGTAAGATATTAAAGTAGCAGTAATTAATTAATTAATTAATTATTAATAATAACAATTATAGTATTTGAAATTACTGTATTCAATTCGCGCAGTTGATTGGTTCGTGCCTTTACTTCCGGATTGCGTCTTCGTCCAATTGCGAACTGAGCATGTACCTTTTTATGGCTTGAAGAAATCGACTTCTTTCCTAGAAAAATAAATAAGTCATCACATTGAAAACGAAACATATACTATCAAATGTTTTGTCCGTTTTAAAGGTCATTTAATGTGGGTTAGTTTAGAACTTGATGTTCAAAAACATGAATTCTCGCCAGTATACTATACACTCATTGACGCCTTGTTCTCGTACAAAATAAATAATATTCCATACAAATACTAAGGTTATTTCATCTCCAACAAATAAACTCTCTCTAAATAATTGAAATAGATAATTGAGACAGACCGAGTTTATGTTGTACTACTTTAAATAAGATGGTATCTGATGAATGTTTATCGTCCTTGTGCCTGACAGGATCCCGTAAATATATACATACATTTTTTTTCATTATTTAATAAAAATATTAATATAGTTCTAAAATACGCCTCTCTGAAACGCACAAATGGTGTCAAATGTTCCAGATATTGACACCAAATAGAATGGCCACATAGTTAACCAGAACAACTCAACAAAAGCGTACAATTACAGAGCGAATTGTTGGACGAAACTTTAGAACCCATTAGTGTAGAATGAAAGTCCGGCCGTGTCAGGAGTTCAGTTATTATTTCGGCTATGATTGTTATTGTAATTGAGACGAAATTAGGACCGCAGATAACGAAATGGCAGTCGGTGTATAATGCCGCGACCATTATCAAATTTAGTCTTGGACTGATCACAGGATACGTGGAACAAAATGATCCAATTTATAGACAGGTTCCGCTGACAGAATTATCTGATATGTGTGGCTTCGGCCTACATGCGGTGGTGTCAGTGAGAGTACCTCTGTATGTGTGCGTGCATGTGTGCGCCAGCTTGTGTATGTGTGCGAGGGGGGGGGGTACAATGTGCGATCATTTGAGCAAGATGTAGAGAAAAGTAGTTGAGAATAATACTTTACATATTAACACACACACACACACATCGAGAGAGAGACGCACACACACACACTCAGATACGCACACACGCACGCACAGAGAGAGAGAGAGAGAGAGAGAGAGAGAGGCTGTCTCAAATGTATTCTCATGCATTGCGCTCAAAATATTTTACAATTCCCCTAATACCAGCACTTATCCAATATATTTCATCTGTGTTAGAAACTGTCTTTTTATTCGACTTAGTATTTCAGTCTGTGATCATATAGACTTATCATACTTTATCTAGTTATATCATTTATTTTATATACGATAATAATATTCATTTATGGCTTTGACGCATGCGTAAGGCGTACCACTGTTGGGATTTTTGTTTCGGATCCTCGGAGTGTTTCGAGTTCGCCTTCAATATCGCTCTTCGCCTGAATATGGAAAAGAACAACAAAATTCGGAAACGTAACATTATATAGAATATTAAAATAATAAATAATAAAATTAATGATAAATTAATTTAAATAACTGCATAACGCAAAAACAAGAACGAACAATTAGCAACGATTAAACCAATCAAACGCTTAATGACAAAATGGACTAATTTGGGGGATTTCAATGACACATCGTTAAATAGACGTAGACAGTCGAAGCGATCTAATCAAACAGCACCGAATAAGATGGCAAACTTAAAACAAAAGAAGTACAGTCGATTTACGTTTCGCACCGAAAAAGAAACCGAAACCGAGCAATGACGTCATCCGACTGCCGCGCATTGCGGTATTTCAGCCTTAATCGGCCTCATGACATACAAAAAGCGTTTGAGGCGTACAGAGGGGGGGGGGGAAGGTAGGCTTAGCTTCGCACCAGGGTTGGCGTTTTTCGTTTGACTGCAGCAGTAGGAGTCTTCTCTTTGTCGACTGCCCGTTTACGGTAATCCGTGTCGTAATCGTAATAGTAGTCGTAATCGTAATAATCTTTGTCAGTGTCGTAGTAGTAATGTTTATTGTACTGGTTGTGGTCGAAGTGGTTATTGGATGAGTGATGACTGGCGCCCATACCCAGTATACCGAGGTAATCTCTGCTGGCTAACCGGTGTCTTGTGGCTGGTGAAGATTTCTGAAAATGTTAGCCAAGTCGGTGATTCGGATGGAGGGTACATAAATAAAACTTAAAAACCAAATATTAAAAAACAAATATAAAGTGGGACAATATGCCACAAAGACGGGATGTGTGTGTTTGTGTGTGTTTGTGCGCGCGCGCGTGTGTGTGTGTGTGTGTGTGTGTTCCTCCGTAACTTCGGTTATATATAATTAATATTCTATGCATAATCTATGTGATTGGCCAATGTGATCAAACTGTTAATCATATTCGGCAAATAGCTGCCGCGCATGCGCAATCATACCACGGTTGGGGTTTTCCTTTTGTAAGCTTTCAAAGCTGCCATTTGTTTTTCTATTGCTCCCTCCACCTGAAAGACAACGGTAGCAATAACAACAACAACAACAACAACAACAACAATAAAAATAACAACAGTGACACGGAGAAACAACACGCAAACGTCGAAAGAAAGAAAAAGAAGCGAAAATTTAAATCATCTTACAACAAAGAAGAGTAAAGTGGGCCACAAAATATATTATCTAACTATTTCTTATCGAACTTATCAACAGTGAGGTGTTTATGGGCGATTTGGAGAACGAGGCTTGTTTTTGTCAACAATAATCTAGCCGAAATATCGACGGAAGTCATGCTTATAGGGCCAAGGAGCTGGAACTTGTTTACATCGACGACACAAACAAAAAATTATATTTACAGAAATTCTAAGCAGAAATTAACGAAACGGAAACGCAAAAGAACATTTCAACTGCAGCGAAAACTCGTTTACTCGAAATCTTGATGGAGATTTGTAAATTGTCCCGTTATCAATTACAACTCTTCGTCAGAGATAAAATTGATGATCAGTTGAGAAATAGCACGTGAGATGTGTCACCAAGTAAGATAATCAGCGAGGCATCGTTGTTCCCTTGGTGTCTTGTTCAGAGTGGCGTATGGCGCTCAAAAGAGAACAGCATCAAATCGAGCACAAATTTAAATAGTTCGTTTCGATTCATCCAACTGCGCGCTCTGATTATGGTTGATTTCGATTTAACGAGCTTTCGCTGTAATTCGCAGGAAGTAAAGGCTTATGTTCGCACCAAATTAGTTGGGCCTCGCTTGGCGTCCGCAGCGCGTATTTTTTCTCGACCAACTTCTCGTTTTCGGTCGTGTTCATCACCGCCATTCATCATCATCATCATCGTCGTCGTAATCGTAATCGTAGTAATAGTATTCGTAATCATACGAGTTGTCATCGTAGTAATCTTTGTCGTAATAATAGTGACTGTTGTAACGGTTGTGATCAAACCGATTAGGTTGATGGTGGGACTGTTGGTCGCCCATGCGCATTATGGTAAATAGATAATCCCTATTGACTAATTGATGTCTTTTTGGTGGGCCCTGAAAATGTTATATATTGAATGGTTGGTAGAAATAACGGAATGGGTTCATCCTCTCTCTCTCTCTCTCTCTCTCTCTCTCTCTCTCTCTCTCTCTCTCTCTCTCTCTCTCTCTCTCTCACTCGCTCGCTCGCTCTCTCTCCTTTGTACCACATTTAATTCCCGCCGCCTACGATCTAAATGTACCCTCTGCCCTATGTGTCTATCCATTTGCCGGCTCATTTGTATATCTTTCTATATGCTCACCACATTCTCTGTCTATTTGGCTATAGGTCTGTCTATTTGGCTATAGGTCTGTCTATTTGGCTATAGGTCTGTCTATTTGGCTATAGGTTTGTCAGTTTGGCTATATGTCTGTCTATTTGACTATATATCTGTCTATTTGGCTATATGTCTGTCTATTTGACTATATGTCTGTCTATTTGGTTATATGTCTGTCTATTTGACTATATGTCTGTCTATTTGACTTTTGTCTGTCTATTTGACTATATGTCTGTCTATTTGACTGTATGTCTGTCTATTTGACTGTATGTCTGTCTATTTGACTGTATGTCTGTCTATTTGACTATATGTCTGTCTATTTGGTTATATGTCTGTCTATTTGACTATATGTCTGTCTATTTGACTGTATGTCTGTCTATTTGACTATATGTCTGTCTATTTGACTGTTTTTCTCTCTATTTGACAATATGTCTGTCTATTTGACTATATGTCTGTCTATTTGACTGTATGTCTGTCTATTTGACTGTATGTCTGTCTATTTTACTATATGTCTGTCTATTTGACTGTTTGTCTGTCTATTTGTCTATATGTCTGTCTATTTGACTATATGTCTGTCTATTTGACTATATGTCTGTCTATTTGACTGTATGTCTGTCTATTTGACTATATGTCTGTCTATTTGACTATATGTCTGTCTATTTGACTATATGTCTGTCTATTTGACTATATGTCTGTCTATTTGACTATATGTCTGTCTATTTGACTGTATATCTGTCTATTTGACTATATGTCTGTCTATTTGACTATATGTCTGTCTATTTGACTATATGTCTGTCTATTTGACTATATATCTGTCTATTTGATTATATGTCTGTCTATTTGTCTATATGTCTGTCTATTTGACTATATGTCTGTCTATTTGACTATATGTCTGTCTCACAATAAATCAATCTGATAGTAATTTATATTATATTTTTGGTGATGGGTTTTATTTTAGTATAAATCATTCGCCAGTTGACTACCTTTGTTTTTTCCTCGCTATTGATCAGACGGCCGCCATTTCTCATTTCAAGCGACTTCTTTATTACGTCATCGCGACCGGATTTGACATTTTCCGACGAAGCCTTCGTCCCTTCTGCTATTTCCTTGACAGTGGTGTGTTCATCATCATTATCATCACCTTGATCATCATCATCATCATCATCGTAGTAATCATCGTAGTAATGGTAATACCAATAATCATCATCATCGTTGTAATGATGATTCTGATGATGACGATTATATCCATAGTCATAATTCGAGTGGTAATGGTTGGAATGATAAATCCTACCATCAGAACCCGAGTCATAATTATAGGAATGGTAGATCCTATCCGATTGACTTGTACTATCCTGAGTAGACATTCCCATTCCCAGAATCGCGCCAAGAAAATCCCTTGCTCTGACGTCATGGCCACGTGATCCGATCTGGAAAAAGCGAGTTACTAACGTTGTACGTGCTATCGCGCGTGCCCGACTCACTAACATGTAACGGCGTAACGCTTATGCGACGGCTGAAATAACACCAGACAGAAACGTGAACACATTTTCTCAACGGGCACGGATGTATTGATCAAGCATTTCGTTCCTAGTTTTCGCTAAGTTAATCCTGGAAGAGGTTGGGGAACCTCAATGCACGTTACATGGACACTCCGATAGTGTACTGGCTAGAGCACTTCTTCGGGTCAGGGTTCGAATCCAGGTGATAGCAATAATTGTCGGATGTTGCCTATTAGTCATATACTCGAGTTGTGACCAGCGTCAAAAAGATAATAAATCACTCATTAACTCAAAGCGCCCGATACACCTTTTCAACTTCAAAGCAAGCATGTATCACCTAGTCGCATCAGTAAATTGATAAATTCACACATTCTCTCCACTCTGTCATGGTATGCACAAAGTAAGGGTCAGGAAAACAAACATACGAAGTCAAGATTTGATCCTATCTTAGTCATAAATTGTGATGGACGTAAAAGATCCAAAGAAAGTATAACTGGTAAATATTTCATCCATCATTAAATATTACAGATCATTCACGCCTTCCTAGCTGAGGTAAGTCAGTCACTCCCATTAATAACTATCATTCGTGTCTTAATTTATGCCACTGGCTGCCACGTCAATATTAGTAATTGCAATGCGCATGTGCAGAATACAAGAACTTCCTCATAAACAATACCACGTGCGTTTTAGTATACCGTATATGACCGATTAGTGGCCAACTTGAATGTTTCAGTGCACTTGATGTCTAGTTACGTTTTAGTTGGATTCCGTAACTGATATTGAGAATTCCAATTACACTCTCGGTGAACACTGTAAACTAGACTAAATATCTGAACGTGAGTGATATTTTAAAGTGGTTCAGCTGTTTTTTACAGAATAATTTCTTAGTCCATCACTTTAAAATTAGAGAGAATTGGGTCATAGTAACTAGAGTCATAGTAACACCTTCTTTCTGAAGACAATTGTATGATGTGAATACGTCAGCATATATATATATATATATATATATATATTGCAGGGTTGATCAAAATCATGATTTTATATTTCAACCAGATCAGATTTTTATATTTCAACCAAATTTATTTGATTCAAATCATTTTTATAGCTAATCCATATTATGTTTTGGAATAAGTTACACGAATGTAAAAAATTGTGTTCACAAGTTGAAATCACCACAATATGTATCGAAAGTTATAGTGAAAATAAGGCAAATGGGTCCTTAACGCTAGATTCTATTAACTACACTTATCAAAAAGACTTAATACACTTATCAGAAGAAAAAAAAACTGCAATAATTATTCTTTCACGAGTCCACTCTGTCAGTCCATTTTCAGATTTCAATTTTAGTTATCATATATAATCATGCTGCATATCATTTACACCTTAGATCGGCGGAAATTGTAATTAGAATATTTGGTAAAATAATCACATTAGAGAATGTTTTATCCCTTAGCTAGAGCTAGGTGTGAAGCAAATATGAACTATATAAATTGGGGAGAAACATATTAGCTGAATCAACATTTACAAGTGAATACACTTATATTAATAAAATGAACGTTTAAAAAATTTGTTAAGATCAATATCATTAATATTTAGAAAATAGTTATTAAATTCATCACTTAACCGAATTATTTAAATCAATTGACTTAAAGAAAATAATCTTTATATATATATATATATATATATATATATATATATATATATATATATAAAGAAAAGAGAGAGAGAGAGAGAGAGAGAGAACAGGCAGACAGACAGACAACACACACACACACACACACACACACACGGAGAGAGAGAGAAATAGTAATAAAGTTATAGATATACGTTAACATGATAAATGGCGAAACTAGTTCAGAAACAAACAATTTGGAATATGACAAAGAAACAAAAAAACAACAAACAGACAAACAAAGGCATACACACATATAAAACAAATAAAACAAACAAACAAACAAATACACACACGCACAAACAAACAATCAAAACAAATAGACAAAACAAAATAAGACAAAATAATACAACAATAAAATTAAAACAAAAGAGAACCGCTTACCTCGTCCTCTTCCTGGGTATTTTCATCCTCGTCACGTGATTCAGTCGGTGTCATGGCGGCCCTCTGTTGTATCAGCGGATGTAGAGAATGCCGGAAGTTGTTACCGCGGAACCTACTCGGAATACCTCCTCGTTTGTCGGCCAGATATGACTCACGTGTCCTGTCACCCGTCGGTGGGGCAGCATCATATACGGTGACGCAGACGAGAAGTGTGACGAGAACTATGACGTAGTAGGCCGACATGATGACGTAATGAATTTTGCTTCTTCCGCTAGCTGACCTGTCAGGAGGAGAAATACTGCGTATAAATCTGGATTGGTTCTAGAATTGTACTCAAAATGGTTCTAGATTATTCCAGAATTTGTTTAGGATTGGCTTGAAATGTGGTCTGGATTGGTTCTCAACTCTTGAGTACATTTGGTTCCGATTTTAGACTGATTCCGAAATTCCTTCTGGATTGTTTTTGAAGTCTACTTTGGTCCGCGTGATCAAGTTGGATCCAATCTCAGTTCAGAACCGGCCACAAAATCTGTAGTTGCTTCATTGTTTCTCAATTCAGCAGTTGACTGATCTTAGAGAAGATCATGATTTGCCGCTCTAAGAGTTTTATCCGTTTTATTTTATTGATTTTATCTCCCGATTTATAGCCAGGATCAAAATTTGTCTGTTCTAAGGCCATTTTTGTTTTGAGATAATGTGGTTCATAATTTTTTCACTCACTCCATGTGTCCTCTACTATTCGATACTCACTCAATACCTCAAAGACTATATATATATATATATATATATATATATATATATATATATATATATATATATATAAGCGTATTATCCATAACACCTCTTTAACCAAGGTTCTGATTTATGGCTCAGACTCGGTGCTCTAAAAGCATCAATAGCCATGTAATGGATTCGAGCCGATCACATTCTAATTTTACTAAACCGCGTTAACATTGAGTCATCATTAACAGAAGCTGCGGGATCGATCGCTAGGGGGCAGTGTTCTCCCGCAAGTCATTACTTGCTTATCTATCGTAAAGTGGCTATATTATATTATACCACGATATAATCCATTAGGGTAATCTATAAGTCCTATACAGCTATATATATGTGTGTGTTAGATATATGCCAGCAATGTGCAGAATGGCTTCATATCACGATAACATCCACTAACGATGATTATGGGCCTCGTCTGGGCAGTAACAGTACCACAAGGAATGGATCGAGGCCATCATGATATGATGTCTTGTTTGTTTATGTTCACAATTAGCCAATATAAACTAAATAACATTTTCCCATCCATTTTGATGATGGAAGAAGAATGGCCATTTCTGCATTTAATAAAATGCTATTGTCGTCCAGGCTTTGGGGAATAGTGTATCTCGGTAGTTTAGCAGTGTTTGTCTGTCGGATGTTTCATCTGTTGATCTCATTTCCTTGGGGTAGTTCCCCCCCCCCCTCCAGCTATATATGATTCGGTTGTAGCCAACGACGAAACTAAAGCCACTCCATCAATCAATCACTCATTCCCTCATTCGCTGGCTCACTCATGCGTTTATAGCTGTTTTTATCAAATATCATCATCATCATCATCATCATCATCATCATCATCATGCTAATCATGCTCATCATGAAATACTAATTCGTGAACTTTGTTTGGCAGACGAATTATGGCTGCGCTAATAATATCAAATATTTGTTTAAAGTCGCCCAAATGTGATATTTATTTGTAGATTCCATGCTGAATGCATCAAGAGCTATACTATCTCTGGGACTGATAGCGAGTGCCGCATCATTGATACTTTTTGTCCACTGACTAGTCAGAGATGACGTTGTAACGCCTACAGCTGCACTCGTTTGTTGTCTTGTGACAAGTGATATTCTGTTGACTTTGGACTTTCTTGTAAGACCTGTACTCGAAGTTCAGTGTTTCACATTACTACAAATATTTTTATAATTAATTTATTCCAAATATTTAATCAATTTGCTTTATGTCATATTTTTTAAATTTTAATCCGATTTTTTAAATTTAAATCGATTTTTTTAAACAAAGAAAAACAATAGTCAAACATTTCTTCTGGCATGTATTCAGCTTGACATAACTGTCAATCGTGAACCTATGTGAATGTTCACCTTATATACCCACCGTGTCTAAACACCAAGTACTTAAGCATTGACTACATTATATGGTGTTGAAATCTAATTACACTTCAATTATAAATATATGTAAAAATAATTATCCATCATAAGTGACAATTGATCTTAAAAAAACTATTCTTTTTTGTACTCCAAGTTAATTGATAGATCGCATGTTTACAAAATAATCAATAAGAGTAAATGCAAAAATCAAATGATACATAATTTTTAAAGATAATAAAAATGCATGATTGAAAAAGAATTCTTGTGATTTAAATCATGATTTAAATCGATGATTTAAATCAATGAATTTACTGGTCTTAAGGAACAGTTCAGCCCTCAGATAATATGAAATAAATGTATAAAGCTCATAAAAAGTAGCCCTAAAATCCCCCCAATAATAATCACGACCTATCCCTGATGGCACAAATATTAGAAAATAATACTAATTACTGAAGGGTAGCCATTACGGCTTTTTGAGTTTCAGATTGTATGGTAGGAAGGAAAAAATATCACGTGTTGCAAATAGCACAAGGATCATGCAGCTATCTCAATCCTGATCAAATCGGGTCGCAGTGCTGTGGCTTAGCCATCCTAGTCACCTTACCCGCCCTAACTACTGATTGGCACCAATCGTCGGTTCAGTTACATAAATCTGACAGCTAGGTAGGTGCTTCGTGTTTATGAATGTTCAAAATCAATGTTCATGTGACATTTCACGAAATATCGTTTTTAGCTTTTTCAAGAACATGTAAGACTGTTTGGATCAACAATCCTGTAATATTCGTGAATACGTTTTGTTCCGAAATTATAAGTTTGACAGAAATTTGTTGACATTGTTGTCACCAGGTCGCATAAAGAGCTTATACCTAGTGACGTCAGACTTCAGGAGCATCCGGTCTGTGCCTGGATTAAAAATGGCGTCGCCCACAGACCAAATATAGGCGATTCACCACCACTTTGAACTGTATTAATTAATATGGGGCTGTTTGGGGTTCAATATTTTAACATCGTGTATAATTTGTATGAACATAATTGTATACGTCCTGAAAATATGAAATGAAAGTGAACTATTCCTTTAAACCTAGTCAAGTTTCATTTGTTGTTAGTGAGCCTTATTATAGATTTATACTCCAAATTACAAAATGGCTATTAGCATATTTCTTATTTGTCAAACATTCGCTTACCAGTAACATGATATATATATATATATATATATATATATATATATATATATATATATATATAAGAGAGAGAGAGAGAGAGAGAGAGAGAGGAGTTCGGCATAATTAACAACAACAACGACAATAAATTAACAACAACAACGACAATAATAATAATATTATTATTATTAAAGGTCGGAATAATCAATATTATGTTAATTTTATTTGTTTTCCTTTACTGACCAGCTAGAGCGAATTCCAAGCTGGATTACTGAACGCAGGACAGTTGGTTTATGTTTCTGGATTTCGTGTTTCTTCTTTGTTTGGTTTATTTGTCCAGGATCTCTAAAAGACCTCAATGTTAGAGTAACCTCGTCGTCTGTTTAACATAATCACCCGTATATGACAAGATAAATAAACATTTGACCATTTCACAAATTGGTGAGCATGCGCAATTCACGTTTAAATAACAACAAACCGGAAATGTCGGTGAATTGTGTTTTCACAAATGTCTCTATCAGAAAATCAGTTCCCAATCATTGGAGATGAAATAAATTCCGCTAAGTTCATCACAAATCGTCACATACCACCAGACGCAAACGTTTTCAAAGTTTCTACCACAGCTTAGAATATGCCAGTCCGGATATACACGCATCCAGAACAAGAACTCCCAACAACAGTGTCAACTAAACTAATTTAGAATAATGGAGGCCAGTTAATGCCGAACGATCATTATTCCGGTACCGAATAGATAAAGAGATCGGATGTCGATCAAGTGGTGGTGATTAGTCCCGCCCCGAAACTAGTCGGTCCGTACTAAACCATCTCGTAAAAACATCAAATGATGATGATGATGATCATCATCATCATAATTTGATACATCCGGATGACTACACTCGGTCTATATATCCTCGATCGATGTAACCAAAAGTGGCATTAGAGTCCGCTGTGCTCTGTCTCTGTCTGTCTGTCTGTCTGTCTGGATCTAGACCCGTTTCAATCCGTTTCATCATAACAATGAGTTATAAAGTTTTGGATAATCACGAACGCCTTCAAGATTTAGCCCACTGCCACTACGTCCATCATGCATCGTGTTGGACTGTTTTTCCAGAAAATTGTTTTTAGCAAGAAGAAATCGACTATAGACCAGCTGCAAAATGTCTCCCATATTAAATGACAACCAAGTATGGAATTGGATTCAAATACCAGCAGACGATTAAAATGCTATCTTAGACTTCGTCAATATGATCACGTGCACATCGTCTTGTAATAAAATACCATACATCCCAACTATGTTTCGTCAAAAGACATCAAAGTGTCTTAAATCGACATCATTGTCAAAGGATGGCCAATAATAATAATAATAATAATAATAATAATAATAAAAAAAGTATATATTAAATAAAATACCCGTACTAATAAGCTATTATTTGGTGTTATACGATGAAATCCCGTATACATTAGAGGTTTCCTAAATACTTTACCATAAAAGGTGCAAGTTTAAGCAGCTTGATTCCATGTACTTCTAGAAATAAATCCGTACCAAAATATCAAACGTTTATTGAATAGTGCAGCTCGCATTGTAACAAATACTAGAAAATATGATCATATCACCCCAATTCTTCAAAAACTACATTGGCTACCTGTTAGACAGCGTATCCATTTTAAGATTCTGTTAATAACTTATAAATCTATTAATGATATGGCGCCAGAATACCTGTGTGAACTGGTTTCCATTAGAAAGTCATTCCGAAAACTCAGGTCATCCAGTCAGATACTATTGCAGGTGCCAGTGTCTCGGCTCAAGTCATATGGTGATTGTGCATTTAGTGTTACAGCCCCCACTTTATGGAATAAGTTGCCGGCAAATATTAGAAATGCGTCGTCTCTTGGAAATTTTAAGTCTCTTCTAAAAACACACCTATTTAAGGTCGCTTTCACAGATAAATAATGATTATCTTTTAAATCATTACAGGGTTTTTACACACATTATTTGAGGTATTATTATATTATATATTATTTGTACAGCGCCTTTGAATGGCTCCTGCTAGTAAGGGCGCTTTATTAAATATACATTATTATTATTATATTATTATTAATATTCAATACTTTCATCCCAAGACGAAAGTACTGTTATAAAGCATATTTTATACTAATCTTAGCAAGAGCAGAACTTTATCAAATGTTTTACAGGAGAGCGGGACTAATAAAGATTAACGTTTACTAATCATGCGTGTCGTCAATTATTACTGGACTGAATACTAGTGGTACAAATGAGCTCCTTCTTGGGTCAAACTAGTATTAAGATGTTTAAAGTCGTAAAAATACAATAAAAATATTTAAAACAAATTCGGACACATTTTATCAAATTCGATGCCATAGCAACCAACGGATATGAGAAATAGACAATTCGTTTGCTCATAAAGTGCCTATTTTGTTCCAATATCGATCTTTTTGAATAATTTATTGCTAAGCCTTATCCCAAATTGGAGTGATAGAAAGTGAACGTCTAAGACAGTTTTTGGACATCACTTCGTTTTTAGAATCACTACTCACGAATGTCAAGAACACAAATAAATAAAACCTATCAAATATCTATCAAATGATATTTTAAGCTTGAGTTTTTAAATGTAAGAATTGAGGTTTATAAAACAAATTCCACCCAAATTTCATCGAATGCCATTTTCGGAAGTGGCCGAAATTCGTCTTTAGCTGTTTAGTGTTATCATAGCAACGATTTTTTATTTTTGCCGAAAATTATTGGAATGTTAAAGATGCAAATAAAATTGTACGCATCTGTATTCGCATGCACGTGATTAGGGCTATTTAGCTAGAAATGAATGCATGCACATATCTGCCTGTGTATATGGAACTTGATTAAAAAACACATACACACGGATATATTAAATACTTGCATATACTTACATACCTATATATTTAAAAAGAATCGAAAGGCATAATGGCAGACTGATTCATTTACACGTACGTAGGCATAAGCAAGCATAAGCTAAGGCATCGATTAAGAATTACAAACCCGAATTGTTCATCTCCAAATAATTTTTATTAAAAAAAGTCTCAAAAGAACACAATACACCAACCTTATCTTGGCGTTAGAAACCAATTCACGACAGCACTGGCTGCTGCTATGCTGCAGTCTCTCCTGCTATCTCTGGTGCTATCTCCGCCGTTAGAACGTTTGTCGTAGCCGGAGCGAGATGAGCCAAAACGAGTATTATCCGCTCGAGGTAATTGTCTGTTTTATATACTTTGTTCTGCGGCTAAATTGTCGTTGGTAGTCAAGTCGTTAGTCGTTGGTAATGTGGATGAGGAAGGCTGTCGATTGTTTTGTTTTGGACGTACAATAACCGGATGTGGAGTGGGTGGGTGGGTGTGGGTGGTAGGTGGCTGGGGGTGGTGTGTGTGAGTGGCGATAACAGCCGGGGTGGTGGGAGGTGTCAGGATGATGTATTTTAGTCATGGGGGGGCGGTGATTATACCACTATGGAACGCCATGTGGATGGATACGGTGTTCTGGTGTTGGCCTTTAGTAAGTGGAGATTTTGAGATAATTAGTGAGA
>JAODUP010000582.1:317500-410000 GCA_025642065.1 Paralvinella palmiformis | reverse complement strand
ACAGAGGTCCGAAAGGTCCCGCATCGCAAATTGAAGTCTGACCGCGGTCAAAAATAAAGTTCTTTGTGTGTGCGTGATGATTTAGAGTAATTTCATGATTAATTCCTTTTTTACTCAAAACCTAATCTAAGTTAAAACAATTATCATTGAACTTTACAATTTGTTACAAGAGACAATAATCATTAAAAAAATTAATGACACGAGCTACCCTGTCCGTCTCTAACATGGAATCATTCTACTTAATCAAAGTTTAAAATGTCCCATCAGAAACACCATACATACTCTTTATGGGAGTCCTACTTTTCTATCCCTAGGTAAACTCGTACAAACTTGATATATTTGTCTCGATAGCGACATTTTTCGTTTTGAATTATCATGTGCCATTTAATACCCATGTATCTACTAATATTTCACTTTTTCTTCTTTCTTTTTTATTACAATTAATTCTCAAACTGAGAGTAATCACTTCTTTAAAAAACACCCGCTTTTAACAAAGTCATATGTTCATTATGTAGGTCTTGCAAAGGCCCTATTATATGTTAAATTCGTTGTAAATAACCATTTATCTATCGAAGTATAGAATTATATAAAACTCTTCGGAGCTTTATATTTGCCTGTGTAATTATAATCCTATATCGAAACATAACTATTAACTAATTAATTTGAAATCTGATCGAATTTGGTCAGTTTCAACGATGAATGCATTTTAAAAAAGGTGTGATGTATTATCAATGTATATTTATGTTGTAATCTGTCCAAAGTGTGGAAGTTATATAAATTAAAAAATATGTATTATTTTCATATGTGATTTCTGGGGTAGTAGAAATTTCTCTCTCTATATATATATATATATATATATATATGTATATATATCATCCATCGTTTATCTAGATGAGTATAGTTGTACGCAAATAGTGGTTTTGAGTGTTTGATATATATATATAATAGCCAAAATGGCAGTGTTTAACATAGCTGACAACCTCAAATAAGGGAGACGCATATGGTCTGTAATTTATAGCTTCCCCACAGAGACTAATTATAAATAAATTTAAAATACATGGCATATTCGGTGGAGAAAACCTTGCCACTTGCCTGGGTGGATGAAAAAACTCCCCCTACTATAGTGCAACAGCCAAGGCGTGAACCTGCTACTTCCCGCACAGAATGACCATAGCCATAGGTAAATAGTCTCGCACTCCACTACATACATATGCATAAATCATGTATACAAATATTTGTTTAAAGAAAGGCACCTCTGTGGTCAAGCAGTAGCGCGTTGAGCCACAAATCACTGCAACCCGTGTTCAAATCACGGCGTCAGCACATCTGCCCATTTAGCCTACCATGTGCACAAAAGTGGCCATAAAACACCAATCATCTTATTTAAAGAAAAAGGTACCTATAAACCTGACACTAGTCATACATTAATATTATTACAGCTAGAACTCTCCCTGAATAATAAAGTGTTACTCTTTTATCAAGAGTTCTTAATGAAGCAAACGATATTTGATGGTAATTAATTTTATTCAATGGAGAGTAATTAGCATTAGGCATTCCATATGAAACCAAAGACACTTCACTGGGAAATAAGTCTAAAAATAGTGCATCAATGTCCAGTGGTGGCAATATTTAAAATAAAAAGGTTTTGTTTAATTAGCTTCTCATCGAAAAGGTACATTTTCATGGTGGAAGCGTGTACTGCGGATTACAAAAATAAACAAATTGAAAAATATGATAAAATACGAACCACTATTATTATTAAGTTCTTAATTTCAAAATATAGACCTGAAATAAATTAATACCAACACAAATCTCAGACTGACGTTGTTATATTCAGTAAACATTCAACACGTTCTCGGTACAGATTTCCTATTTAATTCAAACAGCGTTCAAGTATCGGCATCCTTGATAACGTCATCTTCGACCTTCTTACAACTATTATGTATTGAATTAATTGTCGCATCTTTATCATTAGTAGCTAACTTAGTATCAATACTGCCTTCAGGAGTTTGATTACATTTTGTCAAACCATCACAGTCGGCTTCTTTATTGTCAGTTTCTATCTCTTTGCTGGCATTAAATTGTTCTTCATTATCTAAGCTGCCATTTGTCCTCTTAGTTTCCATCTGCAGCTTCTCATTGTACTGTTCTGGCGTCAACAATTTGGCTATTTCTTGTTTGTGGTCCTGTAACTTTGTTAATACTATAGCAATATAACCTTCGGTGTTGGGCTGAAAGCATACGTACATGACTTTAGAATACATCTGGCGAGCGTTCTATAAACCGATTATGTAAAAAGTTGTCTAAATGGTTAGGAATAATATTCTCCAGGCGCTGGGTTTCAATATGCAATATACGATATTAAAATGAAATATAATAAAGTGGAAGAGCATTATACGATACAATGCCAATGCGTGGTTACTTTATTAAATTATCATTTTTATTATTACATAAAAATATAAGAAGCTAAATAGTAACTATTCACAATTATATTATGGATAGTGTAAAAATTCATTTATTTTTGGACTAAAGCCAAAAATTACAATTAAACCTCTTTTTTTTAAAGCAATAAATCCAATTTCTATCCATTCTACAAACTAGAACATACCATTAAAACCTGTTTGATGATAACCTTATGGAATCGTATAACTATATCAAAATAGGCATTATCGTGATTTATTGAACGGGACATGTTGGGATCATAATGCCATCGTGCAGGTTCTAAACTACGGAAATAAAAACATTAGCCATAATAGTTGCACATTACAATACTAAATGTTGATTTACCTTTGTAGATAGCAGATAAGGTTTGGTAACTAGGTTCTCATTCGCTTCTATCAGACTTCCTTTAATACAGCCACATGGCTGATACGTGCTGCCATCGTCGCACTTCACAACACACAAGGCAGCATCTTCTACTAACTGCTGGGCACCCTGTAATAGTAAGATGTACTCAGTGCACGTGTATGTGTGTGTTTTTAGCTATATGTAGAAGATGGTGATTGATGTGTTACGGCCACTTTTGTGCACACCCAAAGGTAATGAAGTGAAGTCAAAGATGAAACAACCTTCAGATATGCCCACGCCAAGCTTCGAACATGGGCGGTGGTGATCGGTGGTCCAACATGCTACTGTTAGACCACGGAATTGCCCTACCAATTGGTAGAAATTTACAAATATTACAGTATAGTTAGTCTGATAGTCTCATATGTTGCTGATATGGCTAAAGAAAACTACATATGGAAATTCCTTATGACTATTGTTTTGTAAAATGAAGCACCGATCGAGCTAGTAGATTTATGTAAATGAACCAATGATGGCATCAGTTGGTAGGAGTTAGTAGATTGAGCGGGGGCAGTTAAGGTGATGAAGATGGCTAAGCCAGAGCATCTGTGACCTGATGTTATCTGGGCTGAGATAGTTACATAATCTTTGTGCTACCTGACGTTAGAAAACATACACGAGTTTTTCCTTCACACCATACAATCTGGCATTTGAGGAAGCCATAATAGCTACACTACAGTAACTAGAAATTTTTTCTTATATCTAAGATATCGAACGGAGATCATGATTTAGGGATTTGGGGTTACTTTTATAATAAGCAATACACATTTAAGTCATAATTATCTGAGGGTGAACTGTTCATTTAAAGAACGTTTCACCGCAAAACCTTTTCATGCACGTAGTCATTTGTTAATATTTAAAACTTCTAATATTAGCAGAAACATCTTGACCGAGAACTTCCAATAAAGTGTCTACTAAACCTATCTCCTACACCTGCTTCTAAATCAACGCAACCACTTACATTACAAATTTCCATCTTATCAAATAATTTTATTGATGTTTTCTTTAAATACTGATAGCAAAATATTAGAATCCAGAATAAAATCCCCTACAAACGAATTCATTAAATGTCAGTAAATATAAACAAGATCATCATAAATATCCTTAAAGCATCAATTATTATTATTATTATTGAACACGCCCACATAAAACAAATTAACATCAGTTGCTGGGTCCAATCCAGACTAATTTTATGTTAGACTGATGGAAAATTAGTTTATACAGTCAGCTTATTTTGTTCGGTCGTTAATATCACTCCATGCCCATTGAAAGTAGAAAACTGCCAAAACGTGGGTTGCATCCAAAACTGAGATAAAAGTTTTTTAAATGTATAACTGACAAATTGCTTTTTAATGAACAGATTATCAAATATTACACAAATTTAACATATCACACACATACACACACCATAAACATATACCAAGTAACACAAAACTCACTCTTTTTCTTTTACCCGAGAGTGGATTCTGGAGACGATTTGTTCGTTTGTTGATCTGAAAATCAACTTTGGTCACAGTTTTCTTCTCCTTCAGGATTGGATGTGAAGGAGCCAGTGTGATAAGACAGATCCTAAAAAATGGAATGAAACCACGAGAGGAATAGTAACACTGCCTATGATGTCCAATGAACTTAGACATGTGAATTATTTGTTTATTTTTTGGTGCATTAATTCACGGGTCTGTTACAATATCTTGATTACCTGTTAAATGCTTTCCAAAAATTCATTTTGGACCTCTCTCCATCAAAAGGAGGATACGCCTTCTTCACGAACACGGTTAAATTTTTCAGTTATTATATTGTTCATTTTTCAACTAAGAAAGGGATTTTTACCCAGGCGTTTTATGTCTTGGGTGTACATTGTTCAGACACTGCAAAATGTTATAATGTCACATTGCAGCACAATGCGATATTCTCTTCAACAAAAACTAATACATGTTGATAAAGAATCAGCCACACACGACCTACAAGCGAATTAAGCTGAAACAAAACTGTTAAAGAACAACTATCCTGATTATACCAGTATTATTTACCACCGACTGTTTAGTTAGTCATTTTTTACAGTTTATCAATCTAACATAATTTATTTAACCAGACAAGACCATTGTTTAACATTTACGTGTTTCAGGCTGTAGTTTGCTTTCCAAATATGCCCCCCCCCCATTAATGGCAGTTGTAAAAGGTAATTAAAATTATTTCACTAAAATGTAGATTACAGCAATTGTGTGTGGCAAATATTTTCAGTTATCGGTGTCTAATGGACCTGGTAGTTAAAAGGCTTCCGTGACAAACGTCCAAGGAGCTTAATCAGATGCACCACATCAACTACTCCATTATGAAGTATTCAAAAGGTGTCTGCATCAATGATACTTTGAAGGTAATATTTAACATGTAAAAAGCCTGGCATAACCTATTATAGATTATTGTTATTTTTTAATTGCACTAAATCCATTATTCATCATGCGACACTCACCTATTAGAATGTAACAAGACACAGTAGTCTTCACCTTCACGACCTTTCAAATCTGAAGGGAAAAAAAATATTATATCGGTTGGAACGAGGTTCAGAACACGCTGTTTGTTACTTAAACAGAAAGTACTAACATTAGAAGAAGAAAGAGCAAACACAGTTTGTATTAGTTAAGTGAATTACACATTTACAGATAGGTCTAAAGCTATTCTATAGAGCTGTACTTAACAAGTCTCTGTTATAAATGAGATAACATCTTTGGAAACGGCTGCTACTGACAGCATAAACAGTTCCAGTGTGCACACTCTAAGGTGACTGGTTTGTTATTAATGTTGTTTAATCCCACGTTTCTACACAACTAACTATACTAACCTTATGGAGACTATTATTGTTCCTATTATAAAGAATAAAAAGGGTCTTATTACAGACAAAGACAATTACAGGCCTATTGTCATTACTTGTGTTGTTTCTAAGATCTTGTAACTCTTATTGTTGGATAGACTACAGTTTCAGTTGGAAACTTCTAGTAATCAATTTAAAAGTAAACATGGTACAGACATGTGTCTGTACACTCTCAAGCAGATAACAGAATATTATAATCAATGCTCTAGTCCAATATATATTTGTTATTTCGTATTAATCATTGGTGTCTCTAAGAAACTTACAAGTAATATTGATGTTACTTTGATCCGTCTTCTCATATTCTGGTATTGTCAACAAGCGTTTTGTGTACATTGGGGTAACCAGTTCCCCCAATTCTTTACTGTATTTAATGGTGGAATTATGTCACCTGTGTTGTTCAAAATATTCATGGATGAGCCCAGTTGCAACTTGAATCAGAGTTATACTGGTTGTTGTATGAATGGCACGATCATAAATTATTTAATGTAGGCAGATGATACCTGTATCATAGCTCCCTCATCTACAACTCTCCAGGAACTGCTTGATATATGTGCTGACTTTGCTGTTCCAAATATTATTATTTTTAATGAGAAAAAGACAAAGTGTATGTGTTTCAAACCAAATTCACTGAATGGTTTATTTGTACCTACTCTCTGCCATAATGATGTACCTCTGACTTTCATGACGAGTAACAAATATTTAGGTGTAATTATACATGACAAACATCAGGATGATGATGATGGTATCATGAGATAAGATAAATCACTTTTTTCAAGAGGGAATATGGTTATCAGTCGCTTCAAAACATGTTCCTCCAGTATTAAAGTAAAATTATTTAGATCATTCCTTTGCAATGCTTATGGTTGTCATTTGTGGTCAACTCATAAACAGTATACATATAAGTGTGTTGTAGTGGCCTTTAATAATATATACAGAAAATTATTTGGTATTTCAAGGGGGGAGAGTATGCCTGCAATTTATGTCAATAATAATATTGATTTGTTTGGGTTGCTGGTTTGCAAAAACTTTATAGTTTTTAAACACGCATAGGTGCTACTAGCAATTTGCTAGTACAATGTATTATCTAGCTCTTGTGCAAGATGGAAGAAAATACTCAATTTACAATTTGTTATGTGTATTATATACCTCACTGTATCATAATTCATATGTATATGGGATTTTATATTCTGAAATAAATTGATTGAATTGAAAATTTAATAAACTGGACATATCTTAAATTTGCTTAAGTAGATTCAATCCTATACATTTTAATCTGAATGAGCATCTTGACCATTTTCCTCTCAGTTAAAAAAGTACTGTAGGTCCTGGCCATTAAGCCGAGACTTTGTGTCAACATTTTGACCCTCATTTTGGGGGGTCGGCTTAATGGCTGGTGCTATTTTGCTGTCAAGAAATCCAGTTGTCGAGAGAAAATGTTTCAGTGTGTTAGCAGCTGTCTAGACACTAGTGACCTAGTCTAGATGCAAATGGACACCAATCGTTATTTTGATTTAAACTCATGCAGTCATGGAGTGAAACAAGTTGATGATAATTATATATGGCTTTATAATGAAAATCAATATTTATATATAGAATTATCTGATTTTTGGAATTATGGATAAACATTCTTTGACTCAGTAGCGCATTTCACGAAGGCAGCATCGGTAACAAGACAACTTGTACCCAAGACATCCCGTACTGAAGAGCATCGTATCTCATTCGTTTGGTGGCATAAAATTAGGGTGTCCCCATATACATATTATTTCTGGGCATATTTATATTAATAATGGGATAATTACTGATTAATTAATTTATTTTCAATAGAGAGTTATAGTTACTAACTGACCTCGTATACCAGTAATTTACAATTACATTGTCTTGGTTATTGCTGTGTTAGTGACCAAAATGTACCATCAAAGGCTCAGTAGTAATTGACAATATGTTTAATTACTTCGAAGTCATTGACTTCATATACGGTTCATTGAATGTTTAATCACGCCGTTAATTTAAGTTTGAGGTCCTACATATGCGCTAACAGTTTGCGTTAATGATGGTTATAATTTGCCGTGATCTAGATTGACTATACAAAATGCATTGGTATGAATAACTAATTATGAAAACAGAATTATTTTCAGTGTTCAAAACGTCACCTGGGCTGGAAATACTACACGGAAAAGTTCACAGATTTTTAGGTCGGCTTATTAGATGGTAGGTAACACCATAAATCATGATATTTTAGGCCTAAAAACCGTCCTCAATTTAATGGCCGGGACCTACGGTAATTATGACTGAATGATGCAAACAATATTTCAACATCATATTAGAAAAGTCATAATTCTGACAGAAGCATTTCCCTGACAGGGAAACATTTTAATATTTATGCTTTATTTATCAAGTCCGACTATTTTAAAGAACAACTAATTGATATGAACCAATCAGTTTAGTTGAATGATCAACTTCACAAGTTACGATATTAATGATGACTTACAACGATAAAAAAGACAAATCAATTTCTCACTTAACAGTTATTGGCATTCATGTAATAAATATCAATTGTATTTATTTAAATCAAGCTAATACGGCTGCAGACATTCAACAAGACTTGAAATTATCATCATCCAGCAAACTTATAACACGGGCCACTAACCCTTTCACCTTTAGCTTATTTTAGTGGCAACAGCGTAGAAATGTCTAAATAATTACTTTAAACTGTCCTAGATTTATATCTTATTATACAAAGATGTAAATATGCTATGTCTATACCATCTACCTTGTTAAGTATCGTAAAACAATCTTATATATTATACAGGGCACTATACAAATTATTACAAAGTGTCTACATGTATGTGTGCCATATCTTTAGACTGGTGGCCTAACCACACAACAGGATGTGTACACATCTGTTTTTGATTTCGTACACTGCTGTGTTGGATCAATAATGGCACAGTTAGGAATGGTTGCTAAGTATTCAAAGTTGTCTCATTCACAAATAAGTAATAATAAGACAAGTTAGTCAGCATACTTCCAGTCAGTCACACAATAGTGAGATTTTTACTGGGCATGTAATTTTCATAACTGAAATCTGCAGGACAACATTTTAGCGTATCTTTGTGTATGTAAGATCAGAAATATGCATAAAGTGGAAGAAATGAGTGAATAACACACTCATAGAATTATCAAGACATACACATTGATGATGCATGTGCTTTAATTACATTACAAAGATTTTCTTTAGGGCAGTTTGTTGTTTTAATGTAGTGGCACAAGATGGTAATCTGATCATCAATGTGTTTGTGTTCAGGAATTGTTCAAATATCTGCCATGACAGAGCCATGATCCAACAATGGAGGCAGAGACTGGACGCATGCTTGCATTTCAGGCGAACCGAAATGTGGTACATGAACAAGCACACACTTGTATAGTTGTAAAAGAACTCATGTACTTTTAGACCCTAGTACTAAAGATAAGGCAGCGATGCCTTACTTTTAGAGGGGAGCTGGGTGCTAATCAATTGGCTCACGTATGAAAATCATGCACATATTGACTGATGTACTTTTAGTTTATTGACACTATAAATACAACTCAAGTAACCAGGAATAAAATAATGAGTGTTGTATGTTTAGACTAAGAGTCTAAACATATACGGCTCAGTACATGTAGCAACTGTCATATTATTAACAGTCCCTATCATGTATATGAATTGTTATGTATTAATATTATTGTTAATGTGATCTGTAACATTTAACAACAATACTTTTCATAAAACGGTTGATGTCTGAAAATTGTCTTCAGTCTTGCCTCTTGCCTTTGGTGTTAGATTTCTGTCATGCCAAGGAGTTCAAACACATAGACAAATAATCTCAAAAGACCAATTATTGAATACTTAATAAAATTGATGACAAAAAGAATTGTTTATTGTATCATATCTATAATGTCATTATTACTATGGATTGTTATTACCCTAGACTGTATTTAGTCATTATTTACTGGAATACCCTGAATATCGCTCACAGCTTCGCGAGCTGGTATTAAGCCATAAACGCTTTATTTCTAACATACTTATTTTGTATAGTTTTCGGTAATAGCGATCTACCACAGAAGGATAGCAGCTTGTGTCACATTTCCGTATTTTTTCCAAATCATAACCTCTCCTGGCTTCTTCAATAGACACTCGACCAGCCATTGTTGGTATATGGTAAATTGCGACAAAGCAATGGTGAATCATCACGACAGTACGGCACTCAGAGCTGAACGAATCAATGAGTTTATTTTAGCTTATAATAAACCTACGTTGAAAATTATTCATCTTGGCAAGCCTATGCTACCCATATAGACAATTATATCATTATGATGTGTATACAGTACAATTATTAAATGATTATTTCAAAGTTACAGTACAATTAAACATAACAATTATAACTTGGCGTATTATTATTATCCTGTCCTTTGGTGTGGACTGTCGGGTTGCTAATCCTTTAGTTTCAACTGTATGCCTCCGTGGTCTAACTGGCAGCGACAGTTCAAATCTTGGCATAGACATGTTTGAAGGGCGTTTCATCTTTGATTTTGCCCCATTTAGATTTTGATGCAACTTGTTTATAAACATATAGATTTTTTATGTAGAGTAGCTTTATTAGTTTTGCATAATTTTGTCTACCTTGCTCAATCTTTGTTCAATATTGTACAAATTAGATAAAATGGTGCAAAACGAGATTTTAACAATAAATGTAATTAAATCCAGGATCGTAATTAAGGCCATGTAGCAAGTCAGAATCTTCTTTCGCCATAATCTTTACCCTTTTAAAGATGTTTTGGTAGTGAAGTTGAATACAACATTTCAGTGTAATACGGGCACTTCATTCTAGATACATTTTTTGTAGGATGTAAAATTCAGATAAAGAATATCATGAAGTTGCTAATGAAACAGATTGGATGTTTTTTTTTTTTTAATTTAAGTGAAGTGATTCTTATTTTACACCAAAAAGGATCATCTAAAAATATATCTTTTTATAGACACGGGAGGGGACGCAGGAACGTAATGAAGGGGCCCCAAAATTCTATTATCCGAGGGGCCTCTTAAGGCTTAAATCCAGCCCTATATATATATATATATATATATATATATGTTCGTGTGTGTGTGTGTGTGGTGACCTACCCCAGGTGTGGTGATCTACCCCAGGTGTGCATTATATACCTTGTATTTATACATATTTGATGTCTAGATGACTAGGTTGGTACGTGCTGTTTCTGGTTGTTAACGCTGTGATTAGGTTTGTGCCTCAATGGGTTGAGCCAAAGGTCATATAGAATAAGACGGACAGCGAGCGATAGCTTATGGCATTGTGTGAAATAAACTATTAACAGCGCCGCCTTGCGGAAAACATGGTAGACTATTTCTTATTTTCGAATGGACTTTCACGAGAGAAGTCGGCTTTAAACAGGCATTAGACAATCTAACTGGATATATTCAAGGATAAAAGTTAAATAAATGGGGAAATGAGTAATAGTGGGACTGGGACTTGAACTGAATTAGAAAGTTGGATTTGCCACTCATTTGGTGCAGTTGAAAAGTGAAATAGCTAGTCCTAGCCACTAGTGTAAAATAAGTTTTGCGTGATTTATTTTAAGGTGCGTTATGATGTGTTGTGCTAGATATGTGTCTATATTACCATTATTGATCATGTATTTCAGACACCATGTTTCTTTCACATAATCACCACGCTAAAAATATATAGGCCAATGAGCAAATATATTCTGGAAATAAAACAAGGCAGCGAGTTAAATCGGTGAACTTTATTATATGTAAATGTCATCACATCACATGAATGTATTATGAAATGAAAAGAACACACACCATATACAAGTTCCACAACTAGAAAGCCCATGGGAAGAGTTTGCTTTATTTGAAAGACCAACTAAACCTGCACCACATTTACTACCCCACAATTTTGTGAGGGATGTATCCCACTATGTAAATGATGATAATGGCTTCCTCTACTGTAAGCAGAGTTTGAGGGCTAAAATAACTATGAAACATCTGATGGCATCGGGTATCTTGCTGGTGGGTGTAGAGGCTCATTATGTGTTGGACTGGAGCAATACATCTCAAATTAAATAGAAATGTATCAACATCCTGCTGACAGTTACACAAATCACTTGTGTACAAAATATGACCATGGTCTGTCAGAAGGCAATATGGAATTGTGTGGCACCAGGGTTGTCCCTGTGTCCATCCTTTCACCTTCCCTGAAAACAATGGCAAATCCATGAGTTTTTGTATTAATTTGGGAGCCATTCTGATAGGTAACACTGAATCGTTACAGTAAAATGAAACATTATTCTCCAACTTTGAAACCTAACTTTTTAAGATTGTTGTTTATATTCTTCAATAAATGTGGTGGATCATAATAGATAATGACATGGTTATTGTTGTGCATAAAATGTGGCTTGCTAACAGATGCTTCTAGTTTTGACCGATTATTTGACCCTTGATCACATATTATAACCTTAACAACATGTTCACTTACAATTTTAATACACTTCAAAAGAAGATGTTTCAGCAAATCACATCAGCACTTGAAGTACTGCTGGTTACAAAATAGCCAATTGGTTGCTACCACTTACATGCTAAGCCTTTCACCATAAACACAACAACTGGCAAAATATTAAAATTTTCCAGCACGAGTCATCTCCAAAATCTTCCACCTCATCATACTCAGGGTTATATGACACATTTTCTTTTATTGCCAGTTCATCAAAAAGAACACAGCATAAAGTGCAGTCATCCGGCGTCCACCATCGACGGGTTCTCCGTTTCCATCCGACGCATTCTTCTTCTGAACAGACCCCATGTCGCGCAAGTTTGTCGAAATGCCATACTAGAAAGGTATTTCATTTGTTTGTGACTTAGCCCTATTGTTTTGGCAGTCATTGCTCCCTTCTCCGTAAATAGCCCCGTGGCTCCAATCGCTAGTCCCAGGACCCGAACCGTATCGACTTTATATTCATTTTTCATAAGAGACTCAAGTACGAGGTACTTGGTTTCTTTCTTTTCAGCCTGAAAATCCATGAATCCCACTGTCGAGTCGTAAGGGACCGGGAGGTCCACCACATATAACAGCTTACCTTGGATTGGTACTAGGTAGGGATTCAATCTTCCTTCCCCCCATTAAACCATGGTTCTCTTATCACAGAGTCAAAGTTTGGAGTGAGAAACTGCTGTAATTTAGTCAGGATCGTATTGTGACGTTTTGTAACAGTGCCTTTCACTATGGGACCAGAATGTAGGGCATGTGAAGGGGTCTCGAGGACCCCGGGACAGTATTGATAGGTTGTGAGTTGGTCCCCCCCCCCCCGGAATGTTCTGGTACGAACCGGTAGTGTGTTGGACATTAAATGGCAACCCACCACATACTCACTCTCCGTCAATCTAGCCCCTCCTTCAAGCCAACTACACTGCCCTGGAAGGAGTGCAAAGCCAGACTGTGTCTTCCCAGTGTAGGACGTGGTATAACGCTCTACTCTGGCAGCCTTGGCCTCACTGGGATTCCCATTTGGCGAGGTCACTTTATGGCACCATCTTAATTATTTGAGCCAATAATCACAACCAACGGCTTCGACCCCTATTGGGTCGGTGGATAACATAATCTTTTCGATGAGTTTTAGTTTGGCAGCTGGAATTAGAGACATGAACTCAGGTAGTCCAAATCCCCCATTCTGACCGGGAAATAGAAATAATCTGTCGAGGTTCCTGCAGGTAAGTGTAACACACTTTTTACAACGGTGCGTAACTTCCTGTCGAGGTCCCTCAGCAGTTTTGTATTGACCCTACATAATCGGAGGGTATGATCATCCGTTGGGTGATGGTAGACCTTAGTATTTGAATCCTCTGCTGTGGTTTCAATGGTGCACATTTCAGTCTTTTGAGCCATTCATCTAGCTTCGGGAATTTGCCGATGGGGCGACCGGTCGCAGTGTACCTCATTCCCAGGTATTTAGTCTCCTGGATGTGTTGGAAAACTGGGAGATCTTCTCCATACACCTTCCATTTCGGTGTTTCGTCAGTCAACATCGACTTTCGTCCATGTGCACGCACAAGACTAAGTGACATTAACTTCTTGGCGTTTAACCTCATGGATCGGTCATTGAAGAACATCTCACAGGTGTGCAGATTGGCCGCCAAACCATCCTCGGTTCCTGATATTAGGACCAAATCGTCCGCAAAAGCTAGAATGGTCACTTTGAAGTCATTGATAATTAGCCCATCTTTCTCCCCGATGTTCTGGATAAGTTCATCCAGAACAAGATTGAATAATATCGGTGAGAGTGGACATCCTTGTTTAACCCCGGACGTCATCGGCAAGGTAGACGTCGATTTGTCTTCAACAGAGATCGACGTGGTCGCATCAGTATAAAGATCTTGAATGATTGCGACAATATTTTGGGGGAGTGCTTTTGAATGATCGACGTATGTGGAACAGTGTCGAAGGCTTTGGACAGGTCCAGGAAAGCAATATGGACCTGCTTTTTAGCCTTATGGGCATGTACTATAACAGTTGATAGGATAGCAGTATTTTACCCGCAATCATCCACTGGCACGAAGGCCTTTTGCCTCTCAGATAGAGCAGCACCCGAGAAGAGTCTCCCCGCAAGCAATTTGGCGTATAGTCTTCCAAAAAACGTCCACAGAAGATCTTCTCCGTACTTCCCACCCCAATGTATTTTGGGTGGATAGGGGCATCATCGAGAACAATGCTCGCCGCCTGTTTCCTATTTCGTTGATACATAGATTGTAACAACTTCTAGGAGTGGCGACGTCTCTGGATCGATTGGAGGGTAGAAGCGCCGGCTTTCTGCCTCCTTTGTCGGTGGTCGCGCATTCGGCGCGGGTCTATATACGTTTAAAGGGAGCAATTCAATTCCGGAAGTTGCGTTCCTATTTCGTTGATACATAGATTGTAACAACTTCTAGGAGTGGCGACGTCTCTGAGATCGATTGGAGGGTAGAAGCGCCGGCTTTCTGCCTCCTTTATCAGAAGTTATGTCGGAGTCCCATAATGTCCCCGAGGATTAATCGGTAGCGATTGGTTCGTCTAACCGTTCCTATCGCTTCTATAGTCCGATGGGGGAAGTGGTCATGAAGACTTAGGTTGATGCGTCTAGTCCCTCACATCTGATTCTCGAGGAACGCCAGCCGCCTCAGTTCGTCCTCACCCCAAGATCGATTCTTCCCAGTCGGCTTGGGCAGACTGGCGTTGTAGGCCTCAGGGTGAGCCCTCTTCCGGTGCAACTGGAGCCCAGGAAAGGAAGAAAAGGACCGTCCACAATCAACGCATTTAATATTTTTGTTTAGTCCTAAAGGTTAAGGTTGACCGGTACAATGCCTTGCATGGGCAGCAATAGATTTGATGCTATCCCACAGCCTCCCACGTTCATGGTCAGAACTACGACGGTATCTGATCGTCTTCGAACCTCTGACTTTCGTTCTTGATTAATGAAAACATTCTTGGCAAATGCTTTCGCAGTAGTTCGTCTTGCGGCGATCCAAGAATTTCAACTCTAACACCGCAATACGAATGCCCCCGTCCGTCCCTCTTAATCGTTACCTCGACTTCCGAAAGCCAACAAAATAGAACCGAGGTCCTATTCCATTATTCAATGTAACGTTATTCAAGCGTGGCGGCTTGCCTTGAACACACTAATGTTTTCAAGGTAAACATTCCAACCACCCGAGACACCCAGCTAAGGGCACCAGGAGTTGATCGACGTAGAGGTCGGGACGAGGAGTGTCCGCGTGGGCGGAACCACGCACCCGAACCAGAGATCCAGCTACGAGCTTTTTAACTGCAACAACTTTAATATACGCTATTGGAGCTGGAATTACCGCGGCTGCTGGCACCAGACTTGCCCTCCAATGGATCCTCGTTAAAGGATTTAAAGTGTACTCATTCCAATTACGGGGCCTCGATAGAGTCCCGTATTGTTATTTCTTGTCACTACCTCCCCGTGCCAGGAGTGGGTAATTTGCGCGCCTGCTGCCTTCCTTAGATGTGGTAGCCGTTTCTCATGCTCCCTCTCCGGAATCGAACCATGATTCCCCGTTACCCGTTATAAGCGAGGTAAGCATACCACCTACCTCCGAGACTTGATAGGGCAGACATTTGAAAGATACGTCGCCGGCGCGAGGCCGTGCGATCGACGAAAAGTTATCCAGAGTCACCAGCTTTGGGCGGCGCCCGTTGCCGAGCGCCGCGTTGGTTTTGACCTCCTGTCTTGTGATCCAGAAAGAGTTATTCCAGTTTATTAGATAGTATTCACAGCGCATGCGTAGGGAGTATCAATGCCATATGATGCCGGCCTATATCGATGTCCTAGCTTATCTTAGGGTCAACATTTAATTTAATGTCAAAACAGATAAAAGTTAACAATTAACAGGGTTTTAATTAATTTTTTCTTAGTTTTGTGCATAATATCAGGAAGTATATATTAATAATGGTTATTAATTACCGTTATTATAATATTTATATGGATTTACAATGTGTGATTATACGTGTGAAACATGTTTTGCAAGAGTTAAAATCGGCATAATATGATTTATTTAACATTTTTAAATCTCTCTCTGTACACGTGCGACTACCTCTGTGTGTGCGCACGTGTGTGTGTGTGTGTTCTAGCAGTGTGGAATAATTAATGCACTTGCAAAGAGAATCTCGTGTCTTGAATTCAAGCTCTGAATAATTCATCAGGGTATTGAAAACCAGAGAAGATGAGAAACATAAAAATATTTCATTCCGAGACATGTGTAATCTCTCACCTGTTCCAGTGTGTGCACGATCACAAAGGTGTAACCGAGAAATCCGTAAATACCGAATTTGAATGATGATAAATGCTGCAACAGATTTAAAAAAATCAAATTAACATTACTTCATATACATCTGGTCATTATTACATCTGGCCATTATTCGAAATATTAGAATTAACGATCAATGTATATTAATGTTAACTTTTCCTATATTTAGTGTAGTCTATATTGTTTTTTTCCTTACATGTCTTTCTAATTCTATATATATATGTGTGTGTGTGTGCGATAAATATATATATATATATATATATATATGTGTGTGTGTATGTATGTTTAGCTGTGTATAATAAGGCACAGGCACAGAGAATCTCGAACCGGGAATTCAAACTCTGGACGTTTTCTTCAGGGGACTGAATCCAGAGTGGCGACTTTTCTTGCTGAGACATGTGTAATGTCTCACCAGTCCCTAAGCCGCAAAGCAAAATCAAAATGCGAATCACCTACAGCCGTGGAGTTTGGGAGTAAAACACCCAAGTCAGATCACGGCAGTAGTGAGAATGTTTAGCTTAATTATCTAAGCAGCCCTATTTATAGCTACTTTCTTCAATAATATGCATGACATATCGTCACACCCTGAATTTTACTTTCATATTTGTGATAATTTTGTATATTTTTGAATTTGTGTTTCTATGTTTCAGGTAAGTGGTATATGGTTTCTTTGGATCGGGAATTTCAGATGCCAAATCGCGTCCAAAATTTGTAAAATAGGAACAAAAGCCTTCGCTAATATATTTTGGGTTAGTTACTTTTGTGTTGTTAACACTAAAGCAATCAGATACCCCTGATTTATCACTCATTTTTCCAATAACCGATTTCAACACTCGCCACGTCTTTGATACATCACCCTTGAATGTATATAATAAAGCTCCATAATATCTCACTTTAACCTTTCTAATCAGCTTATAATACAAATTTCTATATGTCTTGTATAGTTGCTGTTGATTTAATGATTTTCCTGAATTTGTCTTGTGCATTTTGTTTAAGTTTAATAAATTTGTCAGACAGGCTCCGAGTATTCCTATGTATAGCACTATATAATATCTCCATTTACAGTCATTGAACCTGGACGTGTCATTGTTTTATAAGACAAAAACAACTGGCAGCTTTAAACAGCATTTAAGTAGTCGTCTAGGCATTTAACGGTTATAATTGGACTCTGACGTGGAACCAAAAACAATTACCAGCTCTAAGAGACAGTGCTTATTAAAAATAAACTCATCCTCTGTTTGCCATTAAGTCTGTTTCAGAATACACAATTAATTATAGCTGCTTCGTATGAGACCGAGTCGCCCAAAACGCATATCCTCAATGCCGGCTCCATACCATGTAAGGTCATGGGTTTAGAACTGACCTGCTGTATCTTCCTTGTGGTAATAAGACAACAGCTAAGAGGATGCAACTTTATAAATGGGCCTTTGTGACGATGTGCACCGACTCCTTACCTTCAGTGGAGTCTGGATTTCGTCCACGTAATCAACGGTACATTAAAACCAGTTGTTTAAAACGAATTCTCTTTTCTACAGAGATGGTACTGCTTGTGATATTACGAGCTATCTTTGTTTATCCAACAACAAGCCGACAGCTGCATTATCTTCATAAGAGATAACAAATACATGGCATAAATAGATCACACAAAATATATTGACCTTAGCGCTCATCACAGCTGGGGCATATGGCCGTGGAATATAAATATGCAAATCACGGGAAAATCATAAACGAGTATTATTATTATTATTATCCCGTTTACCAACGAACTTACGAAGATCGACATACACAACCTCTCCTAATATTGTATTTTTCTAGAGCATCTTCGCTGGAGCTCTTATTGTTATAATTAAGTTGCTTAAACAATATTTTATATAATGCCATCACCTAATAATAATTACAAATTTCTATATGACGCCAATATCCTCGAAAAGAATCGAACTCAGTGGCGCACCTATAATACAGGGGTTGGGTTGTCTTATAGTCAAGGTATGATGCAAAATTCATCAACAAATGATCAAGATTGATTTCCATTATACTACGCACTCAGAGATAGACTCGCTAAGGTTCGATCGCCTTTACAGCCAATTTTGATTGACGTTCAAGTCATATGATTTAAAACAATTTATTCTAGATCAAATTTAAATTAACACAAATTAAAAAGTATTATAATGTTGAGAAGTACGTACATATTTGAAGGATTTCCAATTATGAATAAAGAATAATGAAATAATACCCCACACAAGATGTTGCCAATACTGATATAATCATTATTACGATTTTGACCAGGTGTAGTAGTATTTTCAGTCAATTAGTAGACTGCGAGCTACATACATAGCTATATTTATTTAAACAATTATATTAAACCTGCTTGTGGGTGGAAATGATGTAAAGACATCAGTAAAGATGTTCTCCATTGTTGCCTTTATTAAGCTAGCTTAATCGTTCTTTTTTTGTAAATTAATTAGATCTGTTTATATTATGTTAACCCAAAATTCACAAGAATTATTCAGGTAGAAATCAGGGCCAATACAATGACTGTACTCAGTTATTATTTGTAAGAATTTTCGCTCTGTAAAATACTGACTTCTATAGATCCAATTAATTTGATCATTCCAGATTTTAGTTTCATCCACATTTACCACCAAACGTTTAACAGCGTATACTATTTCAACAATTTATACCATTTTTGACAACATTCTGGCCACTGAAATCACGCACTCCAAAGTCTTGCCAGACCACCGCTGTACAATGATACCCCAAATATTATCTATACATGTATAGAAAAACAATAATCATTATTTATTTGTGAAAGCAACCTTGAACAGGTGTGTTTTTAGAGCATATTTAAAAATTTCAAGAGACGACGCATTTCTAATATCTGCCGGCAACCTATTCCACAAAGTGGGGGGGGGGGGCTGCAACACTAAACGTACAATCACCATATGACTTGAGCCGAGACACAGGCACCTGCAATACTATCTGACTGGATGATCTGAGGTATTCAGGTGCCATGTTATTGGTGGATTTATAAGCTGTTGGTAAAATCTTGAAATGGATACGCCGTCTCACAAATAGCCAAAGTAATTTATGAAGAATTGGGATATGATAATATTTTCAAGTATTTTTCATTATGCGAGCTGGATCAGATCTAGTTAATGTCTTGCGGCAATTCGACCAAACGTCATCAACCATAAATTAGACAGCGCCGTCTTCTCATTGAGGTAACAGCCGCCACTTTAAGTGTTCACGGAGGATATACAACATTATTAACGTATTTTTACACCATAGTTTACCACATGTATATTACTAAACCGGGAGCGATGTGGAGACGACAGTCTTGGTCACTCGACATATACATATTGCAAAATAGGGGGAAATGCTTCTACTTGTGTGTTTATCCTGTTTCGTGATGATAAATGTTGCCATATTTTAGAAATAAATACAAATTTTATATGGCATTATATTAAACATAAATGCATCGCCATTGTGACACACCCACATTATATATCCAGATAGATAGCCTAACTATACTCTAAAGGAAAACATTAGACCATTTTAAATGTGTCACATTTATTAGCTGATACAAAATGAAAACTTACCACTTGGAATGGTGTAAAATATAAAACGAGATTATTATTAGTACAACAATGAACACGTGGCATTATCAAAAACAAAAGACACATCCCATTTTTACAGCGGAAGCAGATTAACTGCATTAACAATTCAGTTATATAAATATTACAAGAATGAGATATAATGATCAACAATCGACAATACTCTACTATAGAACACTCAAAGTAATCTGAGAATAATAAATTTAAATTTTCTTTAAATTTGTAAGTTCATAAAAGAACACTTCAAGCAGCTTATATTAGAAAACATTTTACTGATTAACAAAATAAAATTTTTACACTTTTAAAAAGTCCCCCCCAAAATATTAGTTTTTATTGCAATACAAAGTTAAAATCAAAGAGACAAGATCATGACACTATCCAGTAATAAGTACATTGTGGTAATAAAACACAACTATTGGCACACATTTGTTTCAAGTTAATGAAGACTATTGCAAAACCCATAATAGAAAAGCTTAAATTAGATACTCTTCAGAATTATAACAGGTAGTTATAGTTTTTAGTCAGTTCAAACAGCTAAATAAACATATTGATATTCAATTACAATACAATGTCTTCCGAGGGAAGGCATCTTCCCAATACAGCATTGTCTATTCATAAACCTTCCTCTCTCTCCCTCTCTCCATGGCACAAAACATGATGCTAACATTGAATAACTAGGCTTTATATATATATATATATATATATATGTGTGTGTGGCCAGAAGTCAGAAATAATGTTAATGAAGCACATGAGCCAGGAATTCATGGTGAGCCACAGTTAATTGTCATACCGGTTTATTGGTATTGGTCAATGCAAAACATAAACATCGTAAATGAGTCTTAATAGTATGTAAATTATTTTACATTTCCTAACAGTATACTACTGAAACTACTGGCCATTTGGAAAGAAACACTATATCACTGACACATTAATTAAACTTTATTATCATTTGGTCATAGGTGCAGTTGTACTGATATAAATACTATTAATCAGACCTACGCTTTATCACATCCACTCAAATGAGATAATAAAATATTATGTATAAGATGACCTTGACAGTCACCAGGATGCTGTCAGTACATATAGCTTAATTATACTTTCTCTAGACTATTTCGCAGAAAAGCATAACAGTATTCTCCAAATAATAGTACAATGGACATTTCTTGTGTCAAAGAAAGCTCAGTACATACAAAACTAGAAAATTGTCCAAAACTTCTGAAGGTGTCTCATACATTAAATTTAAATATCTAAATTGGTAACCATAACAACACCAAAAAACTAAATTACAACAAACAACCCTTGTCTTGCACTTTGTGGGAGATACTCTTATGGTGCAGACAGTTGTGCAACGTATATGTGATGGAATAAATCCCAATGATAACAATTTCTGTAGGATGTTTTGTTCATTAATAAGAGGCTTTGCCTCCGACCAATTCATTTTGCAATGGAGCAGACCTTGGATGGATGACATGTCCCAGGTAAGACAAGAGCCATGGTTGAACAAAGCAATCATTCAGTAGTGTACTTTACAATACTCCATGTGTATGCATTGTACCTCTACTAATTAGTGACCCACACAATACACTCCAACTTACTGATGTGATAGCTCTATTACAATAATATGAATTTTAATTAGAAAAAAGTAACATGTATGTATCTAGCTAAAATTCACAGACCAGAGAAAGCCAATTCAAACAATGTAATGCAGTTTGCCTTAAACAAGTCTCGGCAACACGATACAAACCACTGATACTTGTTTGTGCATTTAAACAACATGTCATCAAAATGAACTGTTCACTTCATGAGCACAATTCACCATGTTTACTCTTCAGTGATCTTGATAGATAATTCCAATATTCTCTACGGATTGTGTCATACTCTTTTGCCAAGTCTTCCAATAGCTGTGAGACAGAAGATATATATATATATATATATATATTTACAAAAAAACTGCAATGCTGATGAGGTCAGCATCACAAAAATTAAAACGTCATTTATATTATACATTCTTCATGCCTAATTCTGATTGTGTTTTTGTTAGAATGAGTTACATTTTTTTAAATAATCATAGTAACTTCCAACAATAACAACTCATAAAGCTAAATACTTCCTTCTGTATAAATAGGTCCACACAGTTTTCAGGAGAATTAAATTTTTTTTAAACAATAGTTGTAGAAAGGAAATAAAAACAAACTGTTGTCTGACATTAAGCAATATTATCTACCTGGTAGATCAGAATTACCCACGTAGGTGCTTTTAAAATATATTGTAGAATCTAAATATTATGTATTATCTTAAAAAGGTGATGCTGCGGTCAGTATTTATGATGATGATGATGACGATTGATGTTTTATAGCCACTTTTGTGCATAAGGTAGGCTAAATGGGCCGAGTGACCTTAAAAGGCTGAGTATTTGTAAAAACGCCTTTGTTCCAAAAACACATGTTTAAATGTTTATTATTGTTATAACTGAATAATACAAATAGTTTGTATTAAATGAGGTCAGATGTCTGAACTTCAAAATGATGGGGACCACAGATGAGTTATAGTCGATTCATCAGCGCTTTAAATTGTATTATTTAATATGTACTTAATCATGTTGATATGTCGACATCATTTTAATTCACGGGAGTATATTTCTATCAGTCTGAAGCAAGAGTGAACTGTTCCTTTAAGTAAAACAGGGTTCATACACCTTTTGACATCTCAGATTCCAGGACTTTCCAATGTCAAATCCAAGGACCTTTTCAATGAATTCACAAACTTTTAACACGCAAAGATACACCCATATTTTGGAAGAAGTGTAACAACTGAATTCCTGTATGCTTATGATTAGAAATATAGATCTATAGGTCCAAATTCCAGGAATTTCAAGGACCTCTACAAAAATTCCAGGCCTGGAATCCAAATTTTCAAATTCCAGGACTTTCAAGGACCTGTGCGAACCCTGGTCAAAGACATCATCTTCTCTCATGACACCCCAACATATAGATGTCAATTTAATGCAAAGCTGTGATGATAGACCTGACTCTCTTCAGAAAATGAAACAACAAAACATGGCTAATTCCCAGCCATCTTAATTTACGCACACATAAATGTCATTGCAAAAAAATGTAAATGTTTACATTTTACAGCATATACTATGCTAAATGGGCTGAATAGCCTCCAAAGGTAATGAGAGAAAGCGAATGACATAGCTCAGCGAGGATATGAATTCAGATGCTAACGGTTTCTGACCGACAGCACTACCAATTGGACCACGAAAAAGGCCAGATTTATTGTGATCATTAGAGTTTTCTCGTTCATTAAATTCACGTTTCGTTATTCATAAAAAGCTCCAGTAAATGATTGAAGATTTATTGAAGATTAAAGACTATTTTATTGCCACTACTAGCTGGCTGCTCTGTCGACATCAAAAACTACACCGAGGAGCTGCATAACACAAGGACTTCCTCATAAACGTTGGCATGTACAGTTTACCAGATTCACCAGTAAAATTGCCAAATAATTCAAAATTACTGGATATGAATGTAAAGCCTTTATAGTTTATAGTTGTTCAGTGTACAGATGTCACAAAATCATCGCAATTCATCAACAGATCAAATGAAATCAATACCAACGATATGTTTTGATATGAAGTGATTTTGGTAACACACACACATACTGAAAAATTATGATCAGACACGCTTGACATTTATATCAAGTAATTGCCTCATTTACCTGAAGGGCCTCAGTAAGCAGGCTGTCTTTGTTGTCGCAGCCGGATGACACTAATTCATCATAGCAATCTACCATAAAGGCAAGTAGATGAGGTGAACGTATATTCTCACTATATAGCTTCTTACAGAAGTCCAGTACTCCAGGATACATGAGGCTGTCTGTTGTCAGCAGCAAGCTGAAAGCAAAACCAAGCAATAATTAAAAAGAATAAAAATCGGGCTACATTCATAGAAGGTTTGTTATAAAAAATTGGGATATAACTAAACAGTAGCATAATTTAAAATGATTGGCTGGACGAGTCAAAAGTTATATTTACTTCCATGGTAGATATTGGGACATAACTAAATTTATACAATGAAAACTGACTGAGTTTAGTGATTTTTTTAAATACAAGTAGCATAATATCAGTATAGATTGTCAAAGGTATTACAAAATTTGAGATATGAAATGTCAAATTATCAATTGTCAGCCGAGTATCAGATATGCAACTGTTGTAATAATTGAAATCATCAGAGAAGCAACTATTTGGAAAATATATACATCTGCAAGAAGCAGTGTCCTCCATTTGATTTTTGTGTGTGTAAGTCAGCAACAAGGAACATTCAAATAAAGTTTAAAATTAATTTAATGGACTTTAAAGCTTGCTCCCGCAACGTGCATAGCAGCATAACCTAGCAAGCTTTCTCATAACTACATAACGTTAATCAATAGGCATGCTTAGACACACTGTATATACTCGAGTATATGTCGCACCTGTTTCTAGGACCAAAAGCCTCTACCCCCCCATCGAACCCGCATATAAGATACACTAAAATCAGAAAATTATCAGCAATATTGATTCAAAGCCCGAACATTCATCATCATCACTCTCTTCACTGAACATCTGTTGTATCTGTTCATGTGTCATCACCTTCATCGGAGTCAGATTGTTCAGCCCACAATATATCATCTTCCATGCCATCTAAATCATTGCTGATAGAGCACTTCTTGAACTATTTGGTAATGATGGTGGGGTCAATTTAATCCTAGGCCGTTTTCACCCACTGTGACGATAGATAACGATGACCACTTCAGGTTGTCTGCTGCTGTGCGTTCGATTCTGTTATGTTGTTTGAAGTAGTTTATTAGTAGTTCCCACGTGCCAGCTTTGGAAATAATTAACAGACTGTGTAATCAATTTCCTTTGAGGTGGCTTCTATGGTCATTCTTTGCATGGCCTCCATTTATTAAAAAATCATGGCGGTTATCACGTTTAAGTTTGGCTTTGAAAGACAACAGAGAAAACACACCTAATAAATCTGTTTATTGTTCATATATTCATAATTAAGGTTGAAAAACAACATTATTGTATTTGCTGCTAAATTATGCCAAATATTACCTTCCCTTTTAGTCTGATCCGCGTATATGATGCACTCGATTTTGGCAATGATTTCAGAGTATAAAAGTAGAACTTATACGCGATTATATACATTAGGTAGAGGAATAGTAGACAAGATCAGTTTTCATTGTATACTGTTTTTATTATAATCAGCTGATATTATGACATCAGTGATAGTTCATTATAGTGTTTGAAACATACCCTCTGAGATAATTCCAAGGACTTTCATTATTTGGAGCTTTGTTGATCATGACTTGAGTAAATCTGAAGAAAAAAATCCAGATTCATAGTTAAAACAACAATAAGGATTATGAAGTCTAATGCCCCCAAATCAACACAAATAACAATCTCTCTCTCATGTATATATATATATATATATATATATATATATATTATTTATCACCTAAAATTTACAAACTCTAAAGTGGTTTGTGTCATAGCGGGAATGATAAAATGTCATGATTTGGAAGAGTGAAATCAAAAGTCTATATACGTATGAATATCAATTGATGAATAATCAAAAACATCCTATATATATATATATATATATATGTGTGTGTCTGTATGTAAAATTAGATACATGATTACTTATCTTAAAAATGAAATAATTAGCAGCATATAGATATGGAAACATCATTTAAAATATAATCAGTTAGTTTATCCATAAATTAATCGTTTTCTTTCTTAGAAAAAAATCAACTTCAATTTAAATCGTCTAGAAATAAAAATTACCCAAAATATATTTAACATAAGAAGACAGTGACTGTTACACAGTGTGATATGCAGACCTGATTTCTCGTTCCATGACTTCCGGCGTGAACTTGGTTGTGCTGTTGATGACAAAATATCTCTGGTTCCAGGCCGAGTTGTTTCGTAGATCTTCGTTCAATAACTTGTTGACATAGTCGATTTCATTCTCCCACAGATCAAACTTCTTCAGTACCCACTGTCTGAAGTTAGCCAATTTTGTTTATAATTACAATAAATACCAAGCTATAAAGCATAATGATAATAATATAAGATACAAATTCTAAATAATATATGTAATACATGCAAAATCTGAATTTTTATATATCATTTCTTGGCAAAACATTCTGTGATTGTAATTTTGGAAATGCTCACCCCAACACTCGCTGACCATTTTATGTCTTCTGTTTTTCAGTGGGTTCCGAGTATTTATGTTACGTTATGTTTTCGAAACATTAAACACTACACGATAATAAGCTGGTGAAAAGGTAACAATAGCAGCGGTTGTTTCAATTATTCGGTGCAGCAGGTGAATTTCATCCCAGCAGTGATGACAAATATTATCAGCGTCCTGCTGGCTTACCACAGTGTCCATCCCATAATACACCCCTCAATCTTTTCATAACGATGTGCCCATTTGCCTCGCAATCTATGCGCCTTTCTGACTAATTTAAACCACTCGAACCAGAACTGAACACCCTGTGTCTGTCGCTGCAAACCTACAGCATCAGAACAACTCACAAACAGTTAGGTAAGGGAGGGGTGTCACTCCTACACTATTACCCAAACCAACCATGGAATTAATGTTGCATATCAACAACAGATAAATTAATAAATACATGCACACTGGTGGGGAGCATCAGGGTTGGGAGTGGCCCACATCATTCTGATATCAATTAAAGAGCCGATATACTGAGAACCTTATTTACTTTATCAACTTCGTACCATGTGCCTTTAGAGTGGTCTTCACAAACAAATGACTTGCAACCAAATGGAAAGGTAGTATCCAGTTTCAATCTTATGTAGCCACTCTTATGCAATATCTATGTAGTGAACATTACTGGGCATAGGCACTCTAAAGTAATATTTATTATTGATGTAACTCCGAGCTTTACATTCAGACACAGCGTTGCTTCTAGGATTTAGCCTATGTGGGGGAGCTCCCCTTAGGTTTTAAAAATATGGGGGATTTTAATGTAACATGGGCACTTGGCATGAAAACCATTTAGGGGTACAAACACATAACCCCAGGAATACTTGAACTGGAAATGGTGACATCTGCATCTGCCATCACATGCAATAAGCATCAAATCAAATAGATTTTCCTGGCCAAGGAAGTTCCTCAACAAAGTTTTAATGCTATTCATAAAGGAGAACTGTCTCTCACACTCAGCAGTGGACGGATAGAGGATCAAGGTAGAAACATAATTATTAAGTTACCAAAAACTGCATATAAATCCTTCAGTAAAGTATGAGTACAGGTAATATGATTTATCAATTCCATATCTACATCATAATATTAACATAAAATGCACCCAAAAAAACAGTGATCATACAAATATGCAGGAGAGGGAAATCCACCATATAAACAAGACCATGTGCTTTTATTTACTGTAAACAAAGATAACTGGCCAATCAGGAGAGAATATTTGAGTCACGTGACCATCATAATGCAAAATGGACATTTACCAGCCAAGATCACCAAAATCTATCCCATCCTTCAAGCATGGTTCTTATATTCAGTAAATATTTATAAAATATGACATTTGAAATGGCTACAACAGTAGATTTTGGCATTATTTCAGATCAGGAAACTATCGGATGATAAATATTTGGCGTTTATCATGACCCATTTTCTGCTGATAATAGCATACCAGTGGTATGGCATTATTAAAGCTAAAGTGATGGGGAGATCGTTAATGCCCACAACACTTACAATATTGCATCATGGGATTTTATTCTGTGCCACATGGTGCCCAGTGATTTTTTTATTTTACACCATATGTTAAAATATCGGGGGAATCTGGCAAAAACGCATCCTAGAAACAACACTGATCCCCTTACACAGGACTTAACACTGCCTAGGAACCATTCACACAAAATATAATAGTGATGGGAAGACCATTAAGGCACACAACGCATACAATATTGTGCCATGGGGTGTTATTCTGCGCCATGTGGGGCGCATGTATCTTTTTATTTTGCGCCAGACGTTAAAATATCACAGGAATCCTGCAAAAACGCATCCTAGAAGCAACACTGAGGCATACTATTGTTTAGTGCATTGCTGCTAAGTACATTTACCCACAAGTCATTGCACAGTTATCAGGATCAACTTGCTGACATCACACAAAAGAATATCAGGAAAGGGAAGAATGCAATATGGCCATTTTCAATTTCTGTTTTAGTGCAATCATACATAAAATATATCTCAAGAAGGGTCCTTGCTATATCAATTTGTGTGAAAATTTTGACATAACTAACAGTAACACACTAGATTATAATTGTTCATATTATTATGACTGCTGGAGGTACCCTTTAATCAGCACAATTTTAATGTGAATAACAAATGAGTCACCATATTACATTTACAGCACAACAGTCAATTGCTGCCAGACTGTGAAGGTCCAGTACAACCCATTAATAATGATGCACTGTTGTCATATTTTTGTATTAATAACCATTTTGTTTAAATAAGTCACATTTCAACTGACAATGCCCTAAACAGCAACCCTATTACCCATTATATACCTGTGCTGCCAAGCATGATAATTTTTGGCATCCATTTTTAGTATCTTCTGAGTGAAGTCCAATTCCCGAGATGCATCATTCAGCCACTCAACCACGACCATCCTATGATGCCTGCAACAAGGAAGAGTCTGTCTAGTGTTATCAATATATGAGTCAATTTATATTAGTTACAGATATATACTAAATATATCTATACCAATTATCCAGTCCAAATTTGTAAATAATAGGATTTAAGAAGAAATGGACTATTTAATATAGATGACCACAATCACGTTTTTATTATTTTAATGGCATAATTTAGCAGGGGCACAGATTGGGACAAATAAGTTAGCAGTCGAACAGGGTCACTAACTTTCAAAAGTTACTGGCCCTGAAAATGGAGTGGAGCGACTAGCGAGCCAAATGCCACAGGGGGTGCTATAAGCCCCCAAGAAAATTTTGGATTGGACCTTTTGAGAGTGATTCATGACAGATGCACCCTCACACCTCAAACCAACCAGTTTTGATGAAGCCAGAGTCCATGGTATTTCCAAATAACCGAGACCCTTCTGCATTGCTTTGAAGATAGAGATTGAATCACCCCTTTCCACATGGATACTGGCCACAAATCTGACAACGGGTGTACCATTTACGATGTACCATAAATAGAACAGTTCTTGTTCCGTTGTGGATGAATCGATGGAGCCATCACTGAGTATGGAGATAAAGTTGATATCTTTGATCTCATCTGCAACTTTCAATCTCTCCAACATGGCAACAGTACTGGTGAGCTCCGGTGGTCTAGATGTTAAGCACTTAGTGCCAAGGGTCACACGATCAGTCCTATCAAGAGGTCGAAACTCATCCAAGGATTAATTTCTCAATGCAGTGCCAAGCCATGGAAATTAATAAATAATTTTGTCAGTTTTTCCAAGTTGCTGCTATTTAAGTGGCATATTATTTTGTGAGCTTTAGTAGTACACATTGTCCTTTGCATTCACAATGGATTTGGCATGATTAGTCGAATTCTGGTGCAGGTTAATTGATTCCAGCTTAAAAATTATGAAAAAGTTTTTTTTCAATTTTATAGACCCATCCAAACTTCTAGCTTTCCATCAAAATTGAACAAAACATGTAATCTTGTGGTCCTCGCTCCCCACCCTGATTATCTCCAGCTTCTGCTGTGGTATCATTATTGGATAACCATATTCTTCCAGCTTTCCGCATAGCCAAGAATCATCATGTATGCTTTGAAACTCTTGACATCCAATGGAAACAGCCTTCATCTTGCATTTTTCGGTAGGGGGGGAAGGAACATCTCACAAATCCAGCTATGAGTTTCATATGAACACACAGTCTGAAGGTTTGAATTGCAGTGCTCTCACCACTGCACTATCACAAAAAAAGTCTACTCTGGGCTTACTTAACCCTGCTGTATGGGCTGTACGAGCCACCACTACCTTCTACTACCTGAGAAGTATCCTGCCTGCTGGCACCATTTATAAGCATATTTATTAGTGCCACTAACCAGCTGCTGTATTTAAAATGTGGTCATCCCATTTTCCAGACCACCTTGGTTAACCATTGAGCCATTACAACATATCACATACTGGTTACCCAAATAGTTTTTTTTCCATTAATACAAGGTTTTTTCTTCTTCAGATTTGCTAGCCCCACTTAACCAAATGTATTGTCACAATGGAAACGTGCTTTGGCTAACTTTGAATAATGGCAACAATTAATATCATGAGACATCGAAATGTATGTATAGCAACGATAGCTAAATACAGACACAAAAATTGTCAATTAAAAAAAATCACCTTAACAGATGGTTGTAATATATGGTTCAATGTTAAATCATAAAATTGACAACAACTGACCAGACTTGATAGTTCTTTGGATGACTTTCGATCATTTTAGAGATCATATCCAACTCCGGCCAAAGATCTTTGTTTAGAGCCTTCAGACACAAACGACGGAAATGCCTGGAATGTAAATAACTGTCATCAGTGAGGAAATATTACGAAGAGTAAAATATATATTATATAGCATAGAGTAATCCTGAAACCTTAGCACTAAAACAAATAAGCCAACTAAAAACCTTCAGGAAACATTGCTAATGTACGCTAAGAAGGTATGCATGCATGCGCGCGCACAAAATTCACCATTGTTAACCCATGTTCTTACCATACTGTGTAATTTGCTGAATTAAGCTTCACCGCATCAGCCGTCAGTTCTAATGCCCTTTCACTTCTTTCATCCTTCTGCACAATGGCACGGAAATAGTCATAGACATCTCTAACTGGAAGAAGACATTGTCATTTGCCTAACATTGATCTGGTTATCAATTTAAATGTTTTTATAAATTAACAGTAATATATATATATATATATATATCAGGTATGGGGTAACTGTAATCGAGTACATGAAATCAAGTAATCACAATCATTATTTCTAGATGCAATGTAATCAATTACTTGGCAAATGTAATCATAATCACCTTCAAGATTACATAAGCTTTGAGATAGCAATATTATGTGATTTCAACCCCATTCCAACCTAGAGTGAGTTTATAAACTGTATTTCTTGTATATATTACATAGAACTTACCTGACTAAAGTCACTCTATACATGATGCATCTTGTTGTTGAATGTATATTTCTCAAATATTAAAGAATGGAGTTAAACTTAAACAGAATATTAGTGCATTAGTGTGCTTGCGAATATGTGATGTTTACAGCTTGTTGTAAAGGCATCTAACCATTGCATTCGTGATTACTTAAACATAATCACTAAGTGGTAATGCATTAGTAATCGTTATATTGTGAAGTAACTGTGATTGATTACATTGGTCATGTAATCGCCCCATGCCTGATATATATCGTTATGTCTCTAGCGGTAGTGAAAATTAAGCGGGTACAATTTTTCACCTATGATGATGATTACACACATCTGATAAACATGATGACTATAGCCAGACTTTGAAAAATACAATTCCTAACAGTTTGAATTATCTCCCTTTACATTTTAAAACACTCATCTACAACACAGAGTACCATTCAAATTAAACAGTATGTCAGTGAAACACATTTTAAAATAAGCCACACTGATTGAAGACACATTCACTGGTATTGGAGCGACACATAGTGTAAATATATGCGAACATAAACACTATTTTGCAATGAACAGCAAAAATTACATCGCCAGAGGCCTTGCTATACAGTTACAGAGGGGCGTGCCACCCTGCCCCTCTTACTGCCCGCCCTGCCCAGCAGAATCCTCGCCCTGCCCCACAAATATCCCATTGATAACCGCCCCACTCATAAGCTAGTGTTGATTCTAGGATTGTTAGAAAGTGGGCCCTGTCATTATAAATATCCTTTGTGCATAAATACCACTAAATAGGAAAACACAGGTATATACTCTGTTGAAGTTGCGCCCTCATTGACCAATTTTCAATGTCTCAGCCAATCAAACAGCACAGACAATAAAAACTAAGTAATTTCAGTAAGTCATTAATTACTAGGAATATTTAGTGTGTATCATATAACGGATGGAGATTTGATGGTAGATTGCAGCTGATGGAAATGTTGTGCGGCACTTCAGGTGCAGTTCCTTTATTTTTTTAAGTGGTTGCGTAGCCATGTTCACTAGCGCTAAAGGTTAGAGCAGTCAATGCCCATGCATTGGCTCCTGATAGTGGCGAGCACTTGCACTGACTCCCAAATCTGCTACCTCTATACTTTTTTCAAATATAGCAGCTGAGCATAATACAGTTTTATTTGGTCTAAGGTTGAGTGGATGCTTTCAACATTTTGAAGATGTTCAAACAAAAATAAAACATCGACGTGATTGTAAGATGTTGGCTCGGATCTTTATATCTGTGTCCGAGCATCTGAAACAAGCCAAAATAGGCTCATATGTGATTAGTGCTCGACTGTTTATCAGGACACTAGCATAAAGGTTCTGATGCTCCGCGTCCGAGCACCAGAAATACGCATATTGAGCACTTTGAGTACTCTGACCTTTCACACCAGCGAACACGGTTCTGATTAGCCAACAATGGCCTTATTTTTTGCATCCCTCATCTAAATTTCGAGGGAATCCCATAAAAATGCATCCTAATAAAATCACTGCCAATAATTTATGGGAGTTGACATATTGTTTATAACTACACAAAACAACTCCAGATAATGTCTGTTGTTGATTTATAGCTGCTTTAGATCATACAAATTTGTTTTTAACATTGCATGATAACATTCCTGCTTGAGCTAAAATCTGTTTTGCATAAATCTGTGATTTGTGCAATTTTTTAAGTTGTAATCTTCACTAATATCAGATGTATCATTATAAATATCTTTTGTGCATAAATACTGCTAAATAGGAAAACACAGGTACATACTGAATTATAAACCACTGATTGCACAATAAGCTCACATATCATACATATAAAAATGTATCATTGATGTGCAATTTATGTAACATATATTATGCATGTTTTATTATTTAAAGTGAGTTGCCTTTTCCTTTACTGAGCACTATTCATGTGATCTTCAAATGGTGTTTATGTCTAACATGGTACACCAAATCTTTGTGTTGAGTGTTTTCATTGATCAATTGCATCGAAAAGCCACTGTCATAACAAAAAACTTTTAGCAGAAAAGTACCACATACTAGTAGTATATAGGTGTTATTTTTGGTAGTTCTCATCACTAGTTGAGGAGTGGGTGAAATGTGTGGAATGGCGGAAGCAACTGGACATAGCACAACAGCCAGTTACATCTCCATTACAGATTCTCAGGAAGCTTCAACTGAACAGAACATAGGATAGTTCAAAGAACCTGCATTTGCTGTACCCAAAACTGACATATATGTATAGTGTTGCTGTTTCACTGTTACTATCCTCAGCAGAAGTTTAAAGCTGGCAAAGTCAGATTGACGTGCCAGCCTTGGAAATAAAAGACTGAACCAATTGCTAAACATAAAATTGAACTGAGGGAAATTTGGAAAATCATTTCACATGATGCATTTTGTAATGTTTTGTCAGTCACATAAACACCATTAAATAAAAGATCATTTGTATCTGCTAATTTTCTAAAACTGAGTTATAACACTGCTAAGCTAAGAATTAACAGTCTGTTATCATGATAAGCCCTTTCACTCTGTGCTCTACAGGCTGACTGGGCTAATCTAATCAATAATCATGAACTGTGAAATCATAATTTATCAAATTAGAAAGATGAGATTAAAAAGGGATTAGTTTCAGGCTTATTATCTGTTTAACTTGATAGGTTTACTTAAAATTTAAAAAAAAATTCGCTTTTAAACGAAACATAAACACACATAACTTTATGATTATCATTATACATTTATGGATACACCATAGACCGAATACTAGATCTAGTCTATATTATCGCCCACAAGAAGCCCGGTAATTTTTAATGAATCAGGAGAAGTTATCCTTACATCGATCAGAGTACGCTATTTGGACGACGGGAAATGGACCTTCGTCCTGTGGTATTGCTTCAACATCCTTCCATTCTGGTCGATCTCGATAAAACACCCAACCTTCGAAGCTCTCATCACTGTCACTACTCTCCGGGCCATTGCGGCAAAGTCTCGCACCAACTATCGCTCTCACGATACTTAGGACAGGACTGCGTTCATTTACGCGGTGCTACTTTTAAAATCCTGTGTCGGACTGTTTACCTCTTACCTTGTTATGGTACACGTGATGTTTACGCCTTCTTGCCATACGTTACAGAGCCAGAAAGATTTAATCCGACGTGTACTTGAAGCAATTTTAAACCACATGCAAAGTGCCTTCGTAGTGGTGTTTTTTAAGGAATAGGCCTACTTAATTCAAATTAAAATAAAATTTCAATATATCATTATATGTTAATTGGCTTAGGTATAATTCGCCATTTTTTTCATGATCTGTGATCATAATTAAACCGCTGTGTGTGGATACTGAACACACGAAAGTGTGTACAATTAAATCCAATGAAGTATCGCACTAATTTTAATTGATAAGCTTACTGTTACTTGACTGTCTGATCATGCTTGGTTGGACGTATAGCTGGCTAATGTCAAATAACATTTCCCTGGACCAGGTCAGAGTTGAAAATAGATTCAACTTAAAATCACTCTATTAAATGAGTGATTAAGTGAACGTAAATGATTCACCCTTTCAACACTTGGCAATGACTGTGATTACTGCGAGCCAATTAATTTCTGAAAACTAACTAAGTTTACCTGAAATAGTGTATCTGACTGTCACTTAAATTGTCGCAGTCTGTCCTCAAACTGGGAATCCTTTTATGATCTAGTATGTAACCTTCATGGTGAAAACTTTACTTTTGACTGTATTGGTGTTAGTGAAGTATTCAGTTGTGACAAAGATTTGTGTCTGGCCTTACCTTTATTTCATAAACTTATTACTCCAAGTCGTAAAGACGATAACCATGGTGGTGTTGGATTATTCATTAAACAAAATGTACAATTTAAGATTCTAGAAGATTTAAGCATATTTATGCCTCATGTCTTTGAATCCCTTTCCATTGAGGTAATATCAAATACAAATAAAAACACCATTGTTGGGGTCATCTATAGACCAAATACAGAGCACAAGGCAGATATGGATATATTCAGATCAACGCTGTGTCATCTTAAGAACATCATAAATGTTGAGTAGTACCATTATGGGTGACTTTAACATCGATTTACTCAAAGTACAACTCTCATGATTAAACAAACAATTATGTTGACAATTTATTTACTCAAGGATTTTTGCAACTCATAACTAAGCCAACAAGAGTAACATCTACGTCAGCAACTCTAATTGATCACATCTACACAAATAACATTTGCAAAGCCTCTATATATGGAATAATCCTCACAGATGTAGCTGATCATTTTGGTCTATGTTATTGTGTAAAATGCAAACCAACTCATTCTACAAATGCCACAATAAAGAAGAGATCATTTTCAGATAACAATGTTAAATTATTCAGAAGTTATCTAGATGAAATGAATTTCACCCAAATTTTACAAATAAATTGCCCAAATGAAGCCCATGATACGCTAATCAGTTCAACAAGCTGAAAAAAATTATTAAAAGAAATTATTTTAAATGCACGCTTGACATAAAAAAGACATGGCAAATTCTCAAAAAAGCAACTGGAAAGCAAAGCGATATATCCAGTTTTCCACAGTCATTTAAAATAGACAATGAAAATGTATCAAATAAAATGCAAATAGCTGAATCATTTAATATTTATTTTGCAACAATTGGTGGATCTACAAGCCAAAAGTTGCCCAAGCTAAAAAAACATTACACTGGTTATTTAGAAAATTATGTCTGTAATAGCATGTATCTTGAAAGTATTGATTCCTCACTTGTCACTGATGTAGGTAAAAAGCTAAAACTTAAAACTAGTAGTGGACATGATGAGATATGCACTAAAGTGATAAAAGAAAGTATTGTACATATCATACAACCGTTAACCAATATAATAAACCTATCCCTTATCCATACATTCGAAAACTGATGTACGTGTTAGCTACAAATCAAGTCATGCTATGATATCTATATCTATATCTATATATATATATATATATATATATAATAGTCGAGGAGGGACACATCAAGGACAGAGCCTGTTCCACATATCCTGAAAATGCCGACATATGAAATTATAGGTAGCTTGGAGAAAATTAGCCACACAATCTACCTGTATCGCGTGCACACGCCCTGCGATATATTCTTATAAAGATTGTCTACGTTGACACTCATGTAGGCCCAACAAATTGGACACTATTTGACTCGCAGGATGTGTCAATGACACAGTGGTCCGAGGCCAGGATGGGTAGGTTATATATAAGAGACGACCCAGATTGGAACATTTGCTCCAAGTCGAATAGAGTTGTTACCATTTATAAACCTGGATCCCAGTAACATGTATGAGAAGAATGCACTACCAGGAGAGATGTTTATCCTGACTATGTATAGAGCATCAAAATTTGAAACACTCAACAAATATCGTCATGTGACCTAGAAAAGGACAGTGGTTAAAACACAATTCAGTGGATAGGTCCGACTGGTCAACATCACTCCGACTAGTACACCAGTCAGACAATATACATACGGAGTATACCATCAAGTCGAAGAAAGGATGGGTAACAGTTTGTCATCTGCCTATAGGAACTGACCAGCCATCAGCGCATCAGAAACTGATACATATTGTCCATCGGTGTATTCTCAACATCAGTGAAAAATGGCCTTGCAAAGCCATTAATAAAACACTTGACTAATGTTCTGAAGTATTACGACCTTTTTAACACTTAATGTTTGTTTCTAATATTACTGAAAGGACAATTGCTGTCCATCTAAACAAAGTCTAGATACAAAAGCGGTCACAACACTGAAACAGTTTTGATCCGGGTAAAGATTGTAATGTGCTATCAACTGATCAGGTAAGCTATTGTTGTTTGTTCTTCTGGACTTGCTTGCTGCATTCGATGTAGTTGACCATAAGGATTTCTCCGTTGGGTCGACAGACAGGCTTCATTTATAATTTACAGCATTTGAATGGTGTCAGTCAATACACCCAAAAAGTGTCTCTTCGTGGTTGTTTGTTTAGACTCGTGTCCTTGTTAACGGATGAACTAAAGAGTATACTATGTCATGAAGCAATTCTTCAAATCTTACACCAATTAGGCAACGTATCCATTTCAAGATTATACCAACAACTTCCAAATGTATCAAAAATAGAGCATCTTTGTGAACTCGCACACACAAGTATATATAACGTACGTATATATATATATATATATATATATATATATACCTATTCATGTACATAAAGAGTTTTGTGCTTATTACGTTATATATTTATTCTAGAACTATTAAATATTATAAAGGTAGTAAATAAAACTAAATAAAACTACACGAATAACGCATATATTGGTACGTCTTTGCATTCAATATTATCAAGCTTTCTTGATCTCGTCTTCATCAAGTTCCACATATATGCCGCTGTTAACTGTGGTGTATATATTGCTGGTAGTTAACGTATTCAATTCGTCCTTCACATTGGCTAAATTAGTTATAGGTTGTTGAACATGTTTGGGGTCAGGATCAGCCAAGGTTATGCCATACATCGGATTATTCGTCTTGACATAGCGACGATTGGACGCCTCACTGGAAGAAATATAGATATGAATCCTGTTATAGACAGCAACAATAGCTGTAGCAGCTGTAATCATATCAGTAATAGCAACAGTATTAGTTCTATTATTATATTTTTTATATAAAAATTAATAGCAGTATTAGTTGGAGTAGTAGCTGAATGTTAGATGTAGTAGCAGCAGTAGTGACAGTTGAATTGTTATTATTAGTATTATTATTATTAGGGGTAGTATTAATTGTCGTAGTCGTAATCATAGGAGATGTAGTATTAGTAGTAGTAATAGTAGTAGTAATATATTTATCGACTATAAGTGAGCCATACAGAGTACAGTGTATTTGTTTAACTGTATTATTATTATTATTATTGTAGTTGTTGTTAACTTTGTTGTTGCAGTTAATTATATTCCTATGAGAATGCTGGTGCAGTTTCACTGAATTCCCATCTTTCTGACAACAAATCACCATACACAATGTACAGCCATTATGCTGTTCCCACTGGCCATTATTGATAACTGTACATCGTGTAAGAGCTACGCTATATTAGGTGATCAATAGCCAAAACACTAACAGTAAGCGAATGGTAAGATCGGATGGGAATGTGTAAACTCTGGCCTGATTCGAGTTAATAATTCAATCTGGAACCCTTCAGCTGACATATTCTAATTTTATCATTTATGATTAACTCAATATATTTTAAAGCGGAATAAATATGAAAGCATTCTAATAAAGTTGAACGAAAAAATACCAAACTGAGTTGCCACCCAATTTTCTTAAAGGAATACAACTTCCAACTGATACAAATCAGAAAAATAAAACTCGTTGGAAAATTAAACTATCCAAACTGTTATGTTGACGTTACTAATATTGTTACGGTGACTGTCTGAAAGATAACTTACACTTCACGTCGTTTACGTTGAAATAGAACACATCCGAGTGTGATGCCAAACAAAAGTAACACACCAAATGTCACAGCGAGAGAGATAATAAGAACTTGGGTTGTTTTGGTACCCGTCACCTGTAGGAAGAAAGGTAAATGATAATAATTATAATTATAGTTTCGTTAAACATTAAGAATTATTGCACTCAGTGAATTATAAAATAGTTATCATTCGTCATCCACGCTTACCTGGCTCACCTGTCTCCCGTTTGTTATTGGCTTAGTACTGCTAGTTGGCTCAGAGAACTCCTTTAAAAGGAAAATAATATACACAAAATTGAAACAACTAAACATTTTCTATTAAAAATGAAAGTTTTAATACAAATAATTCCCTGCACAAATATTGCTTTACATAAACGTTTTATATACAATGTATCATATCAAATATTATCTGCCATATCAGTGGATAAATAATTTTGAAAGGTCATGTAATTGTTCGAAAATGTTATCACTCACTGATTCGTTATTAATTACAATTGATGATGACTCATAAAGTAAATAACATTAAAGTTAATAATATGAAACTATAAACAATATTTCGATGCTTATTGTTTGACATAAGAGTACATAACGAGTAATTATTGTGTTGTTCTAACTAACGAAAATACTTACCGTCAGCAAAGTTGTATTAATTGAATTGTACGGAGATGTTCTGGTACCTGTGATGTCATCTGACATATACGTTGTTGTTCTTGTTGTTAGTGTTGTTGTTTTAGTTGTAGCTGTTGTTTTTGTTTCTGTGGTTGACAACGTTCCTGTTATAACTATTGGCCCATCTGTAAAGTAGAAATACCATTATCCTTTAATCAACTTACTAAATCACAAGCAGTTGTTTGCTTAATGAGTGCTTAAAGTCAATCAAAGAGTTACCTGAACGTATGTAGAATTCAATGGATATTTTATTCAGGTAGCCGATATGGCCAAATTTGAGATATTCCCCCGAAGATAAGATTCTGTTATCCGGGATGTAAGCTGAGCCATAAAGTGGATATTTCGGGTTGACTTCTTTTGAAACGTAAAGCCATCCAACCATCCGTAGGGAAATAAACGCCGATATGTTGACCTGCACCAATTTTCAGCTGACCTTCTGGAAGATTTACCTGATAATGAAATGTCAGAAATTGTAAGTCTCTTTGATTTTATTAGTCACAAAATATTAATAATCTGTAAATTAAAATATTTCTATTGACACTAATAGAAAAACGCATGTTATGAGTTTTAGTCGAGGTTAACTTCTTTTTCCTTTTGTTATCGTGTTCAAAAAGAGAACTCTGAATTAAGATTTCGCTTGCAATGAAAACTTACGGTCACGATACCAAGTGTTGAGGATTCATATTTCCATTGGTTTTCTAAACGAAAATTCATAGTCTTGCCACTAAATTCTATCTGAGTCCATATTTGTATCCAAAGGGCATTGGTGTTCCGGAAGCCAGCCCGGAACTTGAACAACGTACCATCGAAATTAATCTGATGCAGGATAAGGACGATGCCATTCTGTTCCCACGTACCACTCTGTTCCACTAATTCTCCCAGCTTTAACTCTAAAGGAAGAAACAGAACGACCCGAATTGTAATAACATGGTTTTACCAGCGCCAGGCTAGAATAATATATAGCCATAATCTATCGAAGATCAGCGTATTCGTAGCCGACATTCATTTGAACCACTGTATCAAATACTCAATTAAAGCTCCAGATTTGTTCGTTAGAAAATTATAAATAATTCAGTTGGTAAACAGCATGACTGAAAGTCAAGGCAACAATCGATCCTGTAGATGAGAAATTTGCCTGAAAAACCGTAGAGGACATCCAAAGAGAAAATTAGCTGGGAGTCCGATTCCAGGAGAAGAAGGATATCATTAATAAAAGGGGACCTAAATTCATGATTTTTAATGCTGATTTTAATGATAGAATTAAACCATATTCTGAGCTCATATAGTTCAAATACATTTCATACATAATAAACTGGTTTAAAATGATAAATACGCCAATTTAAATAAATGGATTTTAAGAACCTTACTTAATGTGTCTTTACTTGCTGCGAGTTTAATGTGGTTTTGACAACTTGGTGACTTGGGTACGAGCGAAATTTCCAACAATTAAGATATATTTAGCTGAAATTATTTATTCTTCTCCGCTTCCACAAGCAGAATATTCAAACTTAAATAGAATAAATAAATCTATGACTCATTATAAAGAAGTCAACATTATATCTAAATTAGATGAGCAGGTCTTCCAGACCTCTTCCAGTGATATTCATAATAATGAATGAAGTGAAGACGCGACCAATGCTCTGTTACGTCACTGATTATTTTGACCCCTGTTATAACAATAATCGTAATATAATTAGTCTTTCTTCTTACGTTTTCAGAAAAGGAGATTAATTAAATAAACAAAGGTTTTGATCGGAAATGCAGTGTTTAATTTTTGGGTAGAAAATTGAAAATAAGATATTTCTTTAGATGGTGCCGTAACAACTATATTAAAAACAGTAAGACGTTTGCGTCGAAATCCAACTGGACCCACAAGGGATAAAGTGATAGACCCAAATCTCCTTCAGTGTATTTCAAACGTCACATCAGGAATAAAAACTTAACTCTTCTGATGGAAAAGAATAATATCGACCAGTCGGAATAATTAGCACTCAGAGATACCTGAAGAATAGCAGTTTAATATATTTTTGTAAAGCAGACAAAGGTTCAGCAACAGTGAAAATGGATAAAAAGGTATTATTTAGCTGAAGGTTATCGGCAAATAAATAATACTCACCAATACAAACAAATTAAACTCCTTTATGGCCTCAAACATCACTAAAGGTTGCAGAAATAGTAAACAGATTAAGAAATTCTGGTGTTATCAAAGATAAACAATTGCAATTTTGATTACCACCAATTAATCCAAGGCCTCGTAAGTTCCATATACTTCCCAAAATCCATAAGGCATTTAACAGTTTGACCTTCACAGATAAGATGCCATCTAGTAGACCTATAGTATCTGACCGTAATGGTGAATCTAAAAATGTTGCAAGTTTCATCGACAGTATTCTTAAACCACCTGCAATGAAGCACCCTTCTTATATAAAAAGTACCTACGATTTTGTAGATAATAATGCAAAGCTAGTCATTCCTGATGAATGCTTGCTTATAACATTAGATGTTGAGAGCACGTATACAAATATTGACCATGCTAAAGGACTTCATGCAGTGAGGGAAGTACTTCAATTTCTAGGTCCCTTATATGACGGTATAATGCAACTGCTTGATTTATCATTACAAAATAACGATTTTTTTCTTTAATGGGCAATGCTATATTCGGGCTACTAGAGCTTCAATGGCCCACAATTGGGCCCCTCATTATGCCGACATTTACATGGTTAATTTGAGAAGGAAGCCTTGTATAAAGCAGCTTTAAAACCACATACTTACTAATTAGATGATATATTTACGATGTAGTCCCATGGAGGAAAGACGTTTTATGGATTCTTGGATATTTTGAATAATCACGAACCACTGGTTAGATTGAAAGCTACATTAAATAAACAGAAAAGTGAATTCTTGGATACAACCATATTTCAAGATCTAGACTGCTAACAAAGGTCTTCTTTAAACCTACATACACGCACCAACTCTTGCATAAGGATTCCTTTAAACCTAAAATTACATTTCAAGAAATCCCGAAATCTCAAATCTCACGGTTTTTAGAACATGTTTTAAAAATTCAGATATTGATGAAGCGTAGCAGATATTATTTCATTCATTATGCAAAAGGAACTATTCGAAAAGATGGCTGCGCCATATAAAAAGTAAAAGTGTCCTTGAACAATGTAGGTCATAAAGTGGAGCTACCAATAAAACACATGGAATAATTGGCAATTTAAATTGTGGCTCGTCTAACATAATATGTGTCTGTGAATGTTTACACTGCTCTAAACAGTATGTAGGTGAGAGTAATGGCAAACTTCGTGTTATAATTAATTGCCACATATATGCGATTAATTAAAAAGCAATGTCTTCTATGTTATTCGCGCATCTTCTAGAATATGCTCAGATAAATAAAGACATGTCCGAACCATCTCTGGATGATTATGACTTAATTCCGATAGAGCAGGTACCTACTGCAGGTTCATACACTCAAGACAAGATAAATAGATTAAACCTGGAAACATTTTGGATAGATACCCTATGCACATTAGAACCGGGAGGTTTTAATAAGAAAAGATATGAAGATGTTATAAAACCAATCAAAAATGAAGACATAGTCCCATTTGTGGTACCATTTTTAAAATCGGCTAACAGTATCAATAATTTAAAAAAAAAAAAACATTATAGAATTTTCAACAAAAAGAAATACTGAATGATTATCAATATAGAATCCTCACAGCTTATTCTAGACACAAACTTCTAGACCAAAACTACAAAAACTAACAGTTTCCAGATTCTGGTTTAAACTAAAACACTGGCTAATGTTTTTCTTCTATTTAGGTAGTAGTCGTTTGGTCACAATTCTGTAAGAATTATAAACATCACGAAAATCTTAACCCACTCCTTTATTATATGTAACATAACACACTGACACACACACACACACAGACACACCCACAGAGAGATAGAGAGAGGGGGGGGGGACTGTTTGCTGTGTGATTTATATTATTTCTCATACCTATTTTAGATGGTAAATATCCGTGTTTAATACGCGGTACTAGTTAAGACAGCAAGAATACATCATGTAGTTTAATAAGAGTAGATCACCTACTATCTCATTACTTATAACATTCATTCTAATTAGTAGTACACACGTACCGTCTGAACGTATTCCACTTCCAAATATCACCAGAAAAACAATAATCCATAAGTTGTTCATATTGTCGGTGAGAAGATATTGATCAACTAAACGTTCAGCCAACAAAGATGTTAAAGAAAAGGAAGTGAACTACCGTGTAGTGGACCAGTTATTTAAATGTTATAATGCCATCAATAAACGTATATAACCTACAGTGGCGTAGGACAGCCATCGCGAATCAGGAAGTCCGTTTATAACCCGGGGACGATAAATGGACCCACTTCAAAGACGAAGACCTTATAGGCCAGCAATGTAATCGACGGAAACTAATTCTGAATAAATATGTAACATTTGGAATTTATGGTACATTATGAAGATAACATTTAGTAAACTGTCCTAGCTACATGAAGAAAGTAAACTTTTCCTAAAATTATAGTTATAAGAGCGTTCATCATATCCAGATCTCTGTTGAACAATGATCTTGAACCGGACGTCATGGTCTACTGGTAACTACGCCACTGCCGTTAAACTTTGTTGTGACTAAGAGGTGTTGTGGTTTATTTGTGTTCCTCTGTGGAGCTTGGTCGTATATAGATGTTAGAGTTTGGGGGCGGGGGGGGGGGGGTGTTCGAAGTGTTCAGGTTGGGTGAGCATAGGCAGTTAAGGCGCATGAATGATGACTAACACGAAACCATTGGCATAATAATGAAGAACTGTTTATTATTTGGAGGATGATGATGATGATGATGATTGATGTTTTGTGGCCACCTTTGTGCACATGGTAGGCTAAATGGGCCGAGTGACCTCCAAACGTAATGAAGCGAAGTGAAAGATGAAACAACCGTCAGATAGTCCCACGCCGAGTTTCGAACACGGGTGGTAGTGATTTGTGGTCCAACACGCTACCGCTAGACCACGGAAGCTAATTAGAGAGTGGGTGGGTGTTTGGGTGAGTGAGTGAGTCAATTATCGATAGAGTTTAACGATTATATTAACTCCAAGTATCAGTTAGGATCACCATCCTTTAGTCACCTCTAACTCTATATATGAATATACAGCATTTTAATTATATAATCAGGTCACTAGATCTTTACTCAATCTGAAGATGTTATTGAGTAACCTGCCTCATTGACTTAAGGATCAAGCGAGACAGTACATTTCTTCAGGACTGATTCAAAGAATCAAGAGGAACAAATTTCCTCCCTTAAGGGACGTTATGCATCATATTAAAGATGGTTGATTGATGTATACACTTCCTCTTGGGATCCTTAAATATCATTTGTATGCTGATCACACACATCTGTATGTATATATATATATATATATATATATATATATATATTGTGAACATTGTGAAAACCAGAGGATCAAGAACTTAACCCTATGCTACACCAGATAACAAAAACTGAACATCAGATAAAATACCATGAACAGACACTCTTTGGTGACAAAGATCACAGGTTCGATCTCAGCAAGAAGTCTAGAGATTAATTTCTCGATTCACAACATCGTGGGTGGATGACCACGTTGAATGGCGCTGCCATCTCCACTGAATTATTCAAAATAAATGGGGACGTTAAAGACCCGCTGAGGACGTAAAACACTCTGGCAGTGACCTCTCTCAGGGTATTTCGGCTCCATCTTTCCGTACTGCTCCCCTGTGAGTGGTGGGGGAGGATGTTTCTCAACCACTCCAACATAGAGACTGTTCTGAATAAGCGACTAGCCTGGGGATTCTTCCCGAACAACAAAGCAAACAAGCAAAGCAAGCAAGCTATAAATATGGCTGCTTAGGTCATTAATATGACTGTGCCCAATAGGCGACAGTCAGTGGTCTCTACCCCAAATTTCAACAACATTAATATAGACATTCTCACAACTGCAGTGATCCGACTTGCATGTTTTACTCCCAGACGTCACGACTGTAGGTCATTCGCTTTTTGTTCATTGGCGGCTTAAGGACTAGTGAGACATTGAACATGTCTCAGCAAGAAAAGTCGCCACTCTTGATTCAGTCTCCTGAAGAAACGTCAAGAGGTTGAATTCACGGTTCGAGATTCTCGGTGCTACACAGCTAAAAAAAAACACGCACACCACACACACACACACACACATATATATATATATATATATACATATATATATATATATATATATATACACACACACACACACGTAAACCATAGTATTTACTCAGGTTTGAGATGATATTTCGTTCTAGTCCAGTAATAATCCGAGATTCTCTGTGCTACACAGCTAAATAAACACACACACACACACACACACATATATATATATATATATATATATATATATACACACACACACACACACACACACACACGTAAACCATAGTATTTACTCAGGTTTGAGACGATATTTCGTTCTAGTCCAGTAATAATCCATTGCCGTATTGCTACTTTGTTTTATTTTAGTTAAATCGCTTCAGTGAGTCCATACTGAGTTAGTGTACATTCTCTTTGTTATGAACAAACTGTAATGTTTGTTAACACGCTGATGGTATAAATAAGGCTTAGATTTTCACTTAGGTTAGAGAAGAACTTCGACGCCAGACCAGTCGGACGTGTATTGATACACGGTTCATATAGGTAGGATTTATTCAGTTATTCGAACCCAGAATAAAGCTGAGGTCAGCATCTGAGGTGTCGAAATGCTTTATATACAGGTTTCTTTTGGACCACAGAAAATTACTGTTGAATGTAAACTGTGGTGTCAAAATAGTTTATGATATGTATGTAGCAAGTCACCACTGAACCACACGCACGTGTTGTTTGCGAGCTGTGGTATCAAATGGTATGTTTTACGTGCTTCCACTTTTTGTACGTAGCCTGCATGTAGCCGCTTTCCTGTGGGCGTGACATATTTGTCGCGTACGAAAAGCGAATTAGCTGGTCCCACAGGCTGATGAGTAGACCAGACACATGCTTAGGTATACGCACACATTTATCAATATGTGGAGGTATGGAATATTTTATTTTTAGATTATGTATGTATAGTTGTATTTAGATTTATGGAGGTAGGTTTCGAAGGATGTTTAGATATGTTGATGCTCTGTGCCTGTTGCACACACACACACACACACACACACACACACACACACACACACACACACACACACACACACACACACATATATATCAGGGCCGGATTAAGACGCTTAGAGGCCCTAAGCAATAAAAACAATTGATGCTCCAATACATTTGTAAATTAAACAAAACTTACAGTAAGAAGGAAAATAATATTTATTTCTGTATGGTTCCATTTTATTTATTGTTGAACAATTTTCTCCTACTTTTTTCATTGTAAAGCCTTTGATCAGATCCTCATAACCAATCTTACATAATTCATCTGCTTCTATACATAATAGAGATAAGGCATCCAGCCTGCCTTGTTGCATAGTTGTTCTGAGGGGAATTTTAATATATTTCAATCGTGAAAATGAACACTCAGCTGAGCAATTTGTGACCATAAATGTTAAAATTATACGAAAGTCAATGTCTACATTTGGAAAGTCACACTCAATACTGTCTTCTAAAATTATTTTATAAAGTTCAGCGTGAATGAATCTTGTTTTCACATTTTCTGTTGCACTGAACTTATGGCGCACATATAAATGAAACTGCTGAAGCTCAGATGAGAAATTTGTGTTGAAATCCTCTGGATAAGCATCAATCAGCTTCTTTTGACAGCACAGAGAATACCTTTCAATATTGGTAGATTATGAAGTGACATTATATGGCACATTACGTAGAAAAGAAAATCGCGCTGCTATATTTTTGTACATCTCACCTCTTCTTTTCATCTCAGTTGCAAGTTTGTCAACAACTGTGTATAAAATCTGGTGTATATCCGCCATTGGGTACCTTCTGTCTGATACGTTTGCGAGTTGTAGCTGCCTTGTAATCAACATCTGGTAACATTACCTTTGCATCTTTTTCATTATTTTTTTGTGTTACAATATATTTTATCTTCTACTTCTACTTCCATCGCTTTTAGCAAATAGTTAAATTTTTACAAGTTTACTTTTATTTCGACTCAAGTAGTTTTGAAGCGGTTTACTTCTACTTCTACTCAAGTACAAAATAAAAGTAGTTCAGTCGGCCCTGCTTGCCTTTTAATATATTTAACAGCCAGAGCTGAGCCTGTTATTGGAATAAGCAACCTAAAGCAAGAATGAGGTAATGAAAGCACAAGCAAATAACACCAGTGACAGCTGGCAACTAAACTAAGAACTTACGAGCTACTACCCGTCACTTGCGCTGTTTAAAACGCGTACTGGACTTGTTCAAAACTTGTATAACTTCCAATCTGCGAGCGCACAGTGTACTTTATTTGGCAGGATAAACATGAAGACACGGGAGAGAACGCTTTATAAACAGAACTTATTCATTTTTCATGAACAGGTTCTGAGGTGCCCCTCCTTCCCGTGATGCCATAAGCACGTACTTATATATATACATACGAGAGACTCGGAGAGAGACTCACGCACAGCACACACATACACAAACTTAAACACACAAATCCATTTTAATTTTTACTATAAACTATGTCATATGTTGCCTAAACAAGGCGTGTTTAGCATAACAATTAGTAATAATTCTGTGGCACAATTAAAACTTAATTAAGTGAAAATCCTGTTGATTTAATTTTTGAACATTTAGGTAGCAAAATCCAATTAACTTGTCATAAATAGCATTAAAACCCTTTATTATAACTTAATAGTTTGTATAGCAGATATTAGGTCTGGCTTGAAAATGTTAAAATATAGCTTAACTAGCGTCGAGGCTTCTACTACTACTACTACTACTACTACTTTTACTATTTCTACTACTGCTACCACTACTATTACTACAATTAATGTTATCATCATTATTATGGCTATGTAGTTGATACACTTAAAATACATTATGTACAGAATAAGAATCTAGAAAATCTATAACGATCCATAGCACAATCCACTCTGAAAAAAAAAACTGGATAAATCCCACTGGGAAAAACCATCCGGACATAACTCCAGTAAGAAATGAGAATAGTAGACAAAATCCTAATATGTACATCCAGAACTAACACCATATGTTCTGGTTGGAACAATGCCTTGAAAAATCTATTTTGGCATGCTCATTCAACCATCTGGAGACCGATAGACCGCATCCAGAAGTATCAAACCCAGGCTGCTACTCCCCGAGTTCGGGATCAGTGTGGTGAATCAGCTATGAAACGTGTACGACGACATACGAAGAAACAGCAGACTAATCTGCATCACCTGTGCACTGATAGACGGATGACATCAAGTCCATTCCAGAAGTACTGAAGGGCATCGTCTGAGGCGAGTGTTGACTTAGATAAATACACTCACACATTTTACATGTTGTTTTGTTATTTGCTATAATTATGCTGTTATATTCTATGTGAATAAAAAATACTTCGAATTAGATTTTGTTGCATATGTTTTGGGCTATGTTCAAATGGTGTTTTGTCTGTGTACGGTTATAGGAAAGTGTTTTTTTGACGTTATGGGGTTATGTCTGAGTGGAGTTTTGTCTGTATATGGTTATGTGCAAGTGATGTTTGGTTTTTGTGAGGTTATATCTGACTGATGTTTTGTCTGTGTAGGGTTATGTCCAAGTTTTTGTGAGGTTATGTCTGAGTGGTGTTTTGTCTGTGTAGGGTTATGTTCAAGTGATGTTTTGTTTTTGTGAGGTTATATCTGACTGATGTTTTGTCTGTGTAGGGTTATGTCCAAGTTTTTGTGAGGTTATGTCTGAGTGGTGTTTTGTCTGTGTAGGGTTATGTTCAAGTGATGTTTTGTTTTTGTGAGGTTATATCTGACTGATGTTTTGTCTGTGTAGGGTTATGTCCAAGTTTTTGTGAGGTTATGTCTGAGTGGTGTTTTGTCTGTGTAGGGTTATGTGCAAGTGGTGTTTTGTTTTTGTGAGGTTATATCTGACTGGTGTTTTGTCTGTGTGTGGTTATATCTAAGTCGTGTTCTTTCCATTGAGATTATGTCTGGGTGGGTTTTTCTCCAATGGGATTGTGCCCATTTACCATAATCATCTACCTGTTGCTGATTTGTCTTGCTAATTGTCCTCTTTATTGTTGTGATCATTGCCCAACCATTGTCCTTCTACTGTCATCATTGCCCAGCTACTAATCAGCTAGACTTCAATTAGTGACTGAGTCGTATCTGTTTCGGCGACAAAACAGTAAACAGAAGCCGACTGCGCCATCGAGGAAGAAAAGAATGGTACTACAACAAGAGATGACGAAGGACCACATCAAGGTATGTGTCATATTGTCAGCGGCAAATATCGAGACACCTGTCATAACCAGGACACCTGTAGTGGAGATAAATACATCTATCATAACCATAACGCGTGTACTTATGCAATCGGCACACAGGACACATATAATGAGTAAAGCGGTAGATATAAAGACACCTGACAAAATTAGGACACCTGTAGTAGTATAATAGTGAGGGTGGAGACACTTATCAATGCTAGATTAACCGATAGTGGGTATAATAGTGGACAATGACCCAATGACACATCTGTTACCATGTCCGACTTTATAAACTTATATAGGGACAAGATTCTTACAGATATTGATGATGATTGATGTATTACGACCACTTTTGATGATGGTAGCATTGACAATGATGACGGTGACATTGATAATGATGATGGTGACATTGACAATGATGATGGTGACATTGACAATGATGACGGTAACATTGACAATGATGATGGTGACATTGATAATGATGATGGTGACATTGATAATGATGATGGTGACATTGATAATGATGATGGTGACATTGACAATGATGATGGTGACATTGACAATGATGACGGTAACATTGACAATGATGATGGTGACATTGATAATGATGACGGTGACATTGATAATGATGATGGTGACATTGACAATGATGATGGTAACATTGATGATGGTGACATAGACAATGATGACAGTGACATAGACAATGATGACAGTGACATAGACAATGATGATGGTGACATTGACAATGATGATGGTGACATTAATAATGATGATGGTAACATTGATAATGATGATGGTGACATAGACAATGATGATGGTGACATTGACAATGATGACGGTGACATTGACAATGATGATGGTGACATTGACAATGATGATGGTGATATTGACAATAATGATGGTGACATTGACAATGATGATGGTGACATTGACAATGTTGACGGTAACATTGACAATGATGACGGTGACATTGATAATGATGATGGTGACATTGATAATGATGACAGTGACATAGACAATGATGACGGTGACATTGACAATGATGATGGTGGCATTGACAATGATGACGGTGACATTGACAATGATGACGGTGACATAGACAATGATGATGGTGACATTGATAATGATGATGGTGACATTGATAATGATGATGGTGACATTGACAATGATGACGGTGACATTGACAATCTTGACGGTGACATTGACAATGATGAAGGTGACTTTTAAACTTACTCGTCACAAGACAACAAGCCAGTGCAGCTGTAGGCGTTTCAACGTCATCTCTGACTAGCCAGTGGACAAAAAGTATCAATGATGCGGCACTCGCTATCAGTCCCATAGATAATATAGCTCTTGATGCATTCAGCATGGAATCTATAAATAAATATCACATTTGGGCGACTTTAAACAAATATCTGATATTATGATATTATTAGTGCAGCCATAATTTGTCTCCCAAACAAAGTTCACGAATTAATATTTCACTATTAACCCAGTATATATATATATATATATATATATATATATATATATTGTAATGTGGGAAGAGTTTAAAGAAAAGTAATAATTTGCTTGTCTTGTTCTAGACGGATGATCCTTTTTGGGCTGATATTACTATTGTGTTAGTTGTAGCCCACATATATTAAACATAACACCTATGATGTCATATACTCGAAGAACACATTATCTAGCCGATTCAAATTTCAAAACACGCCCAACCCAATCTTATGCATAGTCTTATAATCAGGACTTAAACACAAGAGGTATCTTTAATAGACCGATTCAATTACCCCTGGTGCCATCATGCGGCTGAATTTCACACTACGGTCTCGGGTTAGAAGTCTAAGAATCACTGTATTACATGGCGATTCACACGTGTAGTGGCTGATAAATGTCTTACTGAGTAGCTGTATATAGGCTATTTACCAACTATATTTGGATTTTATTTATAGTCCATTAAGGGTATCCGGTCTCCAGACCATAATTTTGCATTTAATTGGAATGGCGTAGACTTCATCCAATAGATATATGTCACTAAACTAAATAACGTTCAGCGCGATTTATATCGCTGTCATGGTTCTGCCTCTCTAGTTCAAACTTATTTTTGTAGAACCTTTGCCATCTGACATGATGATGTGAATGGATAAAATCAATAATCACATAGATTATAATTCAATGGGTGATTTACCATATACGGCATATTCCGCGGGGAAAACCTTGCCAGTTGCCTGGTTAGATGGAAAACTCCCCCTACTATAGCGCAACGGCCCGGATTCGAACCTCCGACCTTGCGCGCAGCATGCCCATAAGTAAGAAAGTGCCACGTTCAAACCGCTGAGGCCATATAGACGTTAGTAACAATACATCATAACGTCATCATTGCGGTGGAGTTGGTCTGGTAGAAACTAACTGACAGTAGGATACATACCTACAGAAGATAGATCAGAACAGACCCACTTCTCGTTTCTTTGTCGTCGGCATTGTTGCCACAGACCGAGCGATATCTCTGTATCTGTCAACAAAATATATAATAAATATGTCAACTCGTTCAAGTTCTAATATTGTACGTGGTCAGGAAGTCGTCTCGTTATCTGATGATTGTGAGGGTATTAGTTGATAGAACTAGAAGTGGCAAGTCCGTAGGCTCAGAGTTCTTGTCTCCTTTCGGGATGAGTGAGTGATCGATTGATTGATTGATTGATTGATTGATTGATTGATTGATTGAGTGTGAGTGAGTGAGTGAGTGAGTGAGTGAGTGAGTGAGTGAGTGAGTGAGTGAGTGAGTGAGGAAATCAGATAATGAGTTAGTGATATAATAAGTAAGAGATTGATTGAACGAGTGAGTGAGTGAATGAGAGAGTGAATGTCTGATTAATTGATTGATTGATTGATTGATTGATTTACTTATTGAGTGTGTACATGGTTAAGTGAGTGAATGAATGGATTAAACAATTGATAATATAGAGAATGAGTGAGTGATTGAGCGATCTAGCAAACGAACAAACGAACGCACGACACACACACGACAAACACACACGCACCACGCACACACGCACAGACACACGCACACACACACATATATATATATATACATATACATAGAGAGAGAGAGATGCACATTAAACAATAATCATATTCTCATTATCTCTTAGATATATGGTCACGTGTTACTTACCGTCGTTGTAGCCTATATTTGCCCACCAGGGAGTAGAAAATCCGACAACATATAACACGAGGGTTAAGATAAAAACACAAAACGTTAACACCTTAGCTAACTTCTCCATGTCTCCTGATAAAAACACATAAAATAGTCTTTGTTATATCAGTAGCATATAGCTAGCCAGTTAGTCGTACACACACATAAACATATATATATATATATATATAGAGAGAGAGAGAGAGAGAGAGTGTGTGTGTGTGTGTGTGTGTGTGTGTGTCATGCGCGAGCATGCACACATACACACAAACACACATACACACCGACGCACAAATACGCATTAGCACACACACTTGCACACGCACGGACTCACACATCCGTACATACAGCAAACTAGGTACGTACCTAAGCAGCCCAGTAACTATGTCCAATACGCACACCCTGAGTCCAAATGGAAGTTAACTGGCCCAATGACAACAAAACTTCCCCGACTATAGATAAATACAGGTGTAGAAGGTTAAATTGTAAAAAACAAACACTCAGCTATAATATGTTTCCTGTATCTAAGTGTCCAAGACTCGGCCGATCCTTGATCTGTTGATGAGCTGACAGTATCCTAACACAACCGAAGTATATATCTCTGTTATGAAGGGCCTCTTATCTTAAAACAGCGGGGAAGATAGAACGCCTTATCTAATCTCTATTAAATCAGTTTATGCACGCGCCCACGTACGCACGCATGCTCGCGCACACCCACTAGTCTAAGTTTACAAACAGGCCTATATAAAGGGGCTTTACTGTATAGTGATATAGTGTGTATACTTCAACTGTTAATACTGTTGCTATCGTTGATATTGTTGTTGTTGTTGCAGTTACTAACACGCTTAGTACTATAAAGAACAACCACTATACTATACTGTCGTTGTTCCTACTAGTACCAATGTTATTAATGTTGTTATTGTTGTTATTGTTGTTATTGCTGTTTCTGCTGCTGCTACAACTACTATACTATTACTACTAAATACGACTATTACTAATTAAAACTATTACACTGCTACTACTACTACTACTACTACTATTACTACTACTATTACTACCACTACTAATGGTCATAGTAATTCCACTATTTCTACTCCTGCTGCTGCTGCTACTACTACTACTACTACTACAAATTATACTACTACTACCAGTGCTACTAATAATTATACTACGTCATCTACTACTACTACTACTATAAATTCTACTACCACTGCCACTACTACAACTACAACTACTACAAATTTTACTACCACCACTACTACTACTACTTCTACAAATTATAATACTACTACCACTTCTACTAATAATTCTACTACTACTACTACTACTACTACTACTATAAATTCTACAACTACTACAAATTCTACTACCACCACTACTACAACTACAACTACTACATATTCTACTACTACAACTACTACAACTCTCATATCCAAAACCATTATCCAGTCGGTCAACTTATAATTATTCAGTATTTTATGGATTTGATCCCCCCCCCCAAATTCGTTGACTTTATATCATTTCATAAACTTATACAATATTGAAAAAGGAGAACACCGGAAGAAGTATAATGGTTAGATCATCCGTTATCTCCCTATATACACAGAGACTTAAACGATTATATATTAGACAAAATCTTGACAAAAACTTAGCAACGGCTAGATTAAAATATGGCTATCACTCAAAGATGGTAATACGTGTAGTCTGTTGTTTAACAATAGTTACATTAATGGGTTCATTTAGACTGGTAAGATATTACACATGCATCAGCTTGAAAAGTCGCGACTCCGGTTCAATCCCCTTATACATCGTCCAGAGTTTATATTTACGGTTCGTTATTATATTTGTCAATGCCTTATATATATATATATATATATATATATATATCACTTCCTTTTATTCGAAAGTAAGAAGGCTATGTTTAGCTCTATTAACTTAGCTATGTATAATGTAGAATCTATATTGTTGTCCTCTTATGTGGTCTAACAAAACGACCTATTAATAAAGCCTGTTTATACAAGACATGTTACTTGACGTTTTAAAATGGCTCGCCATTTTGAATTCAAGTAGCGCAACAATCCTAGTGGCTGGAGTCGACTTATCACGGACAGCATCTAACGACAATAGTTCGTTCTGCGCCGCTTTCGAAAGAAAAAGAAAGCTATTGTAAAATGATAAATGATCTGGCTTTTAAAAATAAACGATATTTTTAAATAACCATAACAATTTTAAGTAGACACACCCCGCTTGACGTGACCCCCGGCGACACCCGCCTTCTACTTACACGACCTCAAGAAATCAATACTCTTAAGGCTAACCTACCGCTTATAAGGGGTCCGCGATCAAAATTGAATGATCATGTATTTGGAATTAGTGTGATGACTTGTGATCAGTAAGAAATATCTCAATGTTTGAAGTTAACGACTTCAGCCAAGCAGTAGGCCCGAGATCTATCTAGATCTCTATTTGTTTCAGACAAAATCTTATTAAATTTTATTTGTGTTATGACTGTTATCTCTGTATCATTCTTTACTTCCATAATTTGTTTTCATGTGTTTCATATAGGATATGCAACTAGGTATGTTGTGGATATTTTTATTTAGGTTTGGTTGGTTTGGTTTTGTTGTTCGGAGAGAATCCCCAGACTGTCGCTTAATCAGCACAGCCTCTATGTTGGAGTGGTTGAGAAAGTTCCTCCCCCACCACTCACAGGGGAGCAGTACGGAAAGATGGAGCCGAAATACCCTGAGGGTGGTCACTGCCAGAGTGTTTTACGTCCTCAGGGGTTTTAACGTCCCCCTTTATTTTAAATAATTCAGTGGAGACGGCAGCGCCATTTAACGTGGTCAGCCACCCACGATGTAGTGAGCCGAGAAATTAATCCCTGGAAAAGTTTCGACCTCTTGCGGGGTTCGAACCTGCGACCGTTGGCACCAAGTGCCGAGTGCTTAACAGCTAGGCCACCGGAGCTCACTTTTTATTTAGCATGCATCGTGATATTATTTATACTGTTTGTGTACTAAAGGATGCACTGAATATTTCTCGCAAATTTTCCTATGAATAGCTGCGAGAAAGGTTTTGTTCTGTTCACTTAATTGGAAATGGCAACTGGTCATTTCACAGCTGATGAGAAATAAATTCACATTCTGGTTTCTGAAAGTGCCAGTTTTAATAAACCACTGCTTCCATTCGCGACTAAGATCTGTGTAATGACGCTTTTGATAGATTACTTGCAAATTCAATAGATCTAAAAATTGCCGACATAACAACTGTCAATGTTCGCCACAAAAGTATTTTACTGCTAATTTCTCTATCTCTAACACGTTAATGTAAACACAAACATTGTTAATAGTCCATGTATATATTGTTTGTTTTCAGGTGAGTAGGCCTATATTGGTCTATAACGTTGAAGTGTAGACTCTAAATGAACTTATGAATTATTTAGTTAATATATGATAAACAGATATGACGAATATATGGTGGAAAGTTTGTAATGAATTGTGTCATGATTGCATTATAATAGTGGTGTGTGTGTGTGTTATATATATATATATATATATATATATATATATATATATATATATATATATATATATATATATAAACCCTCGAATAACGAGAGTCCCGATTAACGAGTAACTCGAAGTACGAGCCAAACTTTTATTCATAATAAATCTCTATTAACGGGCATCATTTCGAATAGCGAGCGAGAATTAAGCGAGTACATGTATCGGCAAACTCGAACGGTCCGCGTCGGGTGTTAGTGAGCCAGCCCGGAGTCACGGTCTCAGTTTGTAGCCGTGCTAAGTTTGTATTCTTGTAACTGCGCATGCGCGAAACAACTCAGCACGGACCGGTCAGTGCTGAGTTCGTACCGTGTTGAGTTTGTATCCGTAGACTGAGTATGTGATTAGAAAATCGTATCGATCTAATTGTATTGAATACATTTTGCGTACTAATTTTATTCAACATTTCAGAATGTAGTTATGACAAAATAAGACTTCAGTATCATCCTACGTGCCAGAATATAAAGCGATTTTGTTTGACAAAACCAGACTGTATACAAAACCAGACTGGGGAGACCAGTCGCCTTTTGCGAGCTTTTTTTTCTTTATATCTGATTGTTTATATATATATAATTGTTTTCATTAAAAATTACATCTTCCACACAGAAAAGAAAATAGGCTAATTGACCTAAACTACGTTCAATTATTTTCTGATCTGCTGTGAAGTGATCGCAAATTGTAGACTGTAAAGTGACCTGGGTGTGAAATTACTTCTTTATTTACAGTTTCACTGCTTAGTTTTTTCGATATCGTGTGTGCACAATTAAAGTTTTAATTAGCAAGAGAGTATGTGCTCATGTAACATATAGTACTAGTATTGGCAATTAATTTCAACCATGCGGCACCCATGTATACAGCCACCTATGTACAATCAGAGAGCCTTTGATTATTTAGCAATTATCACTCCCTGAGAAGCGAACCCGGCCGCTAGGTGCGCTATTAATTCAAAATCCAAAATGGCGCGTCACACTTGCTTGTGTTTCGGGGAGAATCCCCGGGCGTCGCTTGATCAGCACAACTTCTATATTGGAGTGGTTGAGAATAAATACCCCCCACCAGCAGTACAGAAAGATGGAGCCGAAATACCCCGAGGAAGATCACTGCCAGAGTATTACGTTCTCAGGGGGTCTTTAACGTTCCCTTTTATTTTTAATAATTCAGTGGAGACGGCAGCGCCATTTAACCTGGTCAGCCACCCACGATGTTGTGAGCTGAGAAATTAATCTCTGGAAAAGTGTCGACCTCTTGCTGTGATCGAACCTGTGACCCCTAGCACTAAGTGCCAGGTGTTTAACCGCTAGGCCACCGGAGCTCGCTATCTCGCATGTCACGAGTAACACCCATGTATATATAAACTCTCTGTTATTAATTCATACCATGCTGTTTAATGAATTTATACTCCTATAGAGGTTTGTTTCTCCGGCAGGCATCTCTATGGGTATTAATCTGGCAGAGTTTTTCCCCATATTGTGAGTAATTAGGTTAGAATCATACAAGAAAATTGTGGAATGCATAGCTTTTAAAATCGCGACGAGTCATTCTCAGTATCGGAGATCTGCCTGAAATCTGCTGTTCTCAACTCCAAATACTTAGGGATGCGACATTAGGCATGGATTAACGTTCTCTTAGTGAAGAACGGAAATATTTATGAGGATTAGCTGTTAGGTTTAAGCAGATCATAGTATTTACTCAGGTTTGAGACAATATTTCGTTCTAGTCCAGTAATAATCCATCGTACAGTATTGCTACTTTATTTTTTGATAAAGGAGAGGTCAGCATCTGTGGTGATGAAATGTTCTATGTATATGTTTCGTTTGAATCATAGAAAATTACTGCTGAATGTAAACTATGTTGTCAAAGTATTTGTCTTATATATATTTTAACTCACCATTGAATCACACGCATGTGTTGTTTACTGCAAGCTGTGTTGTCCAATAGTATATTTTACATGCTACCGCTTTCTGTACGTAGCCAGCACGTAGCCACTTCCCTGTGGGCGTTACATATTTGTCGCATATGAAAAGTGGATTAATCTTGACCCACAGGCTGATGAGTATCCCGGACACATGTGTACGTCTACGTATGTATAGATATGCGGAGGTGTGGAATATTTTAGATTTAGATTCCTATATGCGCAGTTTTATTTTTGTGTAGATTTATGGAGGTATAGGTGTCAAAGGATGTTTAGATTTTGATTTTCTGATCTAGTGTCACTATATATCTATTCTAAAAAAATCAAACGCACACATATTTATAATTTGATGTTAAATTGGAAATTTATACCTGTGTTGTGATGCTATAGACTGTTACGTCTGATAACAAGGTGACTATAAAACAGTAGTTAAACTTGTACAGTGACATATCTGGTTATCGATGTAATGGCTATGCTCTAGTCATTTAAGCGAGGTATAAACCTAAGACGAGACAAATTAATTGTACATGTGTACTAACATTTATATGACAGTAACAAGAGCAGTACATGTGTAGTAACATTTATATGACAGTAACAACAGCAGTACATGTGTAGTAACATTTATATGACAGTAACAGCAGTAGTACATGTGTACTAACATTTATATGACAGTAACAGCAGGATTACATGTGTACTAACATTTATATGACAGTAACAGCAGTAGTACATGTGTAGTAACATTTATATGACAGTAACAACAGCAGTACATGTGCACTAACACAGGCGTGTAGTAATATTTTTGTACACGTATATGTCGATCTTGTGTGTATATTTGTCTAAACACAAACGCATCATGTCCTGAAATATTTTATTTATCTACAAACAAAATAATGTTAAAGTAACATAACAAGAAGACCATTCAAATGTAAATATTAAACATATTTAAACAAAATAAATATATCGATATTCCATAAGTATACGAATTAATTCGTACAGTCATCAACGATATTCCATAATTACAAATTCGCCTTCAAATTATATTGAAAGCTGAAGCCGACGAGGTATTGAGAGTTTGGCACAAAATGTCGGTCATAGCACACATGAGTAAAACACGAAGACGTTCTGAACAGGTACGTTGATAATTTATTACATGACAGAGAGTAAACAATTACTAACTCTAAACTGGGTTGCTTCCAATAAACGGTTGCTTGGGTACACGTTAAAATGGTACGTTATGATAATCGGCCACTTTTTGTAGAATGTGCTTGTGATTGGCGTAGAAATTATGTTCGGCTGATACCTCCATCCAGCAAACATCCAGAACATCTTTTCCAGGCTGAGGAAGGAAAACAAAGGTCTAGATTTAATGACGGCGTCACATTAACTAATAATATATTATCACAGGTGAGCGGGGGAAACGGTGACGTCTTAACAACATTATATCCACCCACCCCCACGGACAAAGCAGTGCACTGGGGTCCCCTCCTACACAACCACTCACAGCAATTTACGACATACATGGATTGGCATGCGGCTCCTATGTTCGTGGGGGGCCTCGGGCAACTCCCCAGTGTGCCCATGCATTAAGACAGCCCAGTAGGGTTGCTTACGTGTGTTTAAAACATACATACGTTAGCATGGACCCCTATGCTTGTGGGGCCCCTATGCTTGTTGGGCCCCCCTGGGCAAGTGCCCATTGGGCCCATTCGTTAAGACGGCCCTGCGGGGGAAATGACGAATGGTGCTAAATATTGTATTGAATAGAACTTTTTGTTCACTGACTGAGGATTATATTTATGTATCAACGTATACTGATTTTTTATTAGAGTCGAAGACGGATTGCTATAATTGGTATAACTACTACCATTATGGCATAATATCTATAGATTTAACAAAAACATTTAGGACTTCCATTACAGGCACTCGGACTTTGGATTAAATTTCAAATAAAAACTTTCCAAACATTGATATACAAACAGAGTAGACAGTTTACGTTTAAAAAGATAATTGTTTCTTAATGTTATTAAAGCCATAAGAGCAGTTTCAATTAGCATGGCATCCCATGGCATCAGAAACATCCCCATCTGTCCTGGTTAATCAATTTTAGTTATATGAAATACCGATTTTTTAACACCTTAAACTTCTAAAGATTATATATCCCATGTTTTATGTATCCATTTTACATTGTAGATGTATATTTTATATTCCACATTGAAACGACTGAAACATGAGCCAAATACTTGTCATATTCAAAGCTTCTCTTATTTATTCCATCCTCAAAGACAAAGATCCTATATTTATTCCATCCTCAAAGATGAAGATCCTATATTTATTCCATCCTCAAAGACAAAAGATACTATATTTATCCCATCCTCAAAGACAAAAGATACCATATTTATTCCATCCTCAAAGAAAAAAGATCCCATACTTATTCCATCCTCAAAGCCATAAGATACCATATTTATTCCATCCTCAAAGCCATAAGATACCATATTTATTCCATCCTCAAAGCTATAAGATACCATATTTATTCCATCCTCAAAGACAAAAGATCCCATATTTATTCCATCCCCAAAGACAAAAGATCCCATATTTATACCATCCCCAAAGACGAAAGATCCCATATTTATTCCATCCTCAAAGACAAAGCTTTTAAAGTCCCATATTGATCTCACCTGTAGCTGGACCTTGTTCAGCAGATCGTCATTATCGTGTATTGTAATCCCGACTGTCTCGACCCACGCATTGTCTGTATTACGAGGATCATCCATGTATCCTCTGTATACCTAGAGAGAGAGACACACACACCCAATCGCCATAAGTCATTTATATCACATGTAATTGAGGCAACAACAACAACAGCAACAACGGTACCAAGAACAACAACAATAACAACAATAACATAACAAGAATAATAAGTAATATTGTTATGATTCAAAATTGTTATCATGTAGTTATGAACAAGCTTGTTTAAAGTTGTTTATAATTATAAAACAGACATAAATAAAATATTTTCTTTCCGTTTGAAAACGATAACAGTTATGAATTTTACAAAAATGTGTTTAAAATATAACACACGCGCGCACGCGCACACACGTACAGACATATTCACACACTACCGCAGGCAGAGACAGAGAATTAACCATTTTCATCACGATAACGCCAGAAAGAATACATTTAGCAATCTGCCAGAAAGTATGATTCACCCTCTTTACCTCAACACTGTGAAGCATCAATTCTTTAAGCCTGGACGTAAACACGCGAACCGGTGGTTCAATATCCTCGTGTATCATGCTCTTAAATGCTTTAACCCAATAATTCTTAACAGTCTGTGACGGTTCTTCGCCATCCGTCTGAGCAAATAACTGCAATGAAAATATAAAGAACCTTCATTGGAGGACTACTCGGAGGTTTTTCCATACTGTTTGATTTTAATTCGACTGATAAAATTACCCCAGGTATTGCCCAGTCGTTGGTGTCCGCTCTTTGTACGCTGATGAACTCTAGAACTTCGTGCCTATGGCCTTTCTTCCACCTGGAAACGAATGCAGATGGAATTAAGTACGCAGAGATAGAAACAGTTGGCGTGTGCATAAATGGATGGGTGTAAAATATGACACGGTGTGAAGGACTTATTGGAAATAATAATAATTATGCTGAGATATTTACCGTAAGATTTAAAAATCTTGCAGGTTTTACATTTCTGATTTGAAATACCCGGATAGCACATGGCTACCAATCCTAATTATGAATAATGTTATTAACAATACAATTATTTATCACTTATGTAGTCTGTCATTTGAATTGTACACGTATTTGCTTATGTGCACATGCCAGTAAGCTTCTGCATTCTTACTTTCTTGTTGACTTATGTGCATAATAATAATAATAATAATAATATATATTATTATTATTATTATTATTATTATATTTAATAAAGCGCACTTACAAGCGGAAGGCATTCAAACGGACAGTATAGTGATATCCCAAATAGTAATAAAATCAACAACAGAACGTAAGACTGAAAAAAAGGTTAACCACCCTGTTACACATACATAAACCACGAGAGAGCTGACGATTACTAACCTGGTCATTACGAGATCGGCAGCGTGGTTAGGTCCCCACCTGCCGAGACAGCCACGTCCAACTAATCCAGTCCTTCCCACAGGATTCACAGGTAAGCCATCTACCACATCATACTGACCGCAATCACTACGACGATTTACTACACAGAAGGCATCGAACTGATTGAATGCTAACAATGGTCGTTTGTCGGCTGGGCTAAATCGGAGATAAAGATCGATAGCCTGTATTGGATCTGCTCCAGACACGAATGTCCACTGTTCGGTTGGTTTGTCGCGCTGCTTGTTGTGCGAAGACAGACAGACAGACAGACAGACACACACACACACAGACACACAGCAAGAGAGAGAGAGAGAGAGAGGGGGGACATACCACACACACACACACAAAGAGAGAGAGATGCGCGCGCGCACACACACACACACACATTCAGTCACCCACTCAGTCACTCCATCGCCCACTAACATTACTCAATCCCATTTATGACTCAATCTACTACTTACCAACCTCTAATATCCATGTCATATTAACAAGTTATAGATGTTACAGGTAATCTGTATAATCAGATAATATGTACATTACTTGACATTTTCAGATAATGTGCATTAAATCTCAGTTAGCAATACCCGTATTACCTGAAATTTGCATGTAATATGCATATTACCTGATTATACATATTAACCATCAAATATATACTGACAAGCTTTAACCATAAACAAATTAATATTCAGTGTAACTGTTTAGAGAATCACACTAGCTGTGTCTACTTACTGTGTCAACAAGTCATTATCAGCGTATGGAGGTCTCTTCAGGATCTGCTCATCCGTAAATATAACAGGTCTGTAGTCGGGCCAGGACACCTACAAGTAACGATGTCCAGTACTATATGCATTTGACTAGTGCTAAACGTGATCACGCGACACGCAAAATTGTAATAATCTTTTCATTCTAGGTGATGCGCTCGTAAATAAATGATGAGTCGCTTTTACGGGAGCCGAGATAATATATTTGTATCAATTGCAAATTTGACTTTATATATCCCCCCCCCCCCAACAATAACCGGATGAGAACAGACAGAGGAATAGGTGTATCTGATGGTTAAATAATACTAGTGGGTTTTTGTGCTCACTTCTAGAAGTGTCTCGTAGCCCAGGTGGTAATACGCCGCGCTACGACTCAGGCAATGGGATCGCATTACGGCGCTTACAGTGTTTATTGGATGTTTCATCCTTGCGTTAAAGATTCATGCCTGATCAGCGCATATCTTAATACCGAGTATCTTCTGGATGTTCTGGATAGACCAGTGTCGAAACTAACCCAAACACCCACTCATTTACTCCCTACATATTTCAGTCGATTACGAGTAGCATAGCGCTTGAAATTGTAACCATCTTGTCGGTACGCATCTATTGAGAACTATATTTTAAGGAAAAATGACAAAATAAATTATTACTGTAAATGATGAAATGATAGTTCCACATACCGTCCAGTCTACAAGATCGTCAGGTACAGGTGTTCGGGATATGAACACTAGCTTATTGTTAGCCGTATATACGGGGCACCTGGCTTTATGATGCGAGATGGGTAAGCTACCCGAATAGGTAGCTGAGCTTGTTTCGCCAACTCCTCCCTTGCTTTGTGGCAGTGTCGAGTCGTCGGTTGATTCCAGGCTAAAGCAGTGTCGTTCTCTGGACGTAAAGGCACTCCGGTATCCTGTTAGGGATAAAGAAAGTAAATTGCGGATATAGTTGGCTCGAAGTAAAAACAATCAGAGAGACCCTGTCATGGATCGAATGACTCCGTACCATGCGTAAATTATTGATCGAATGCATTATTTCTTCCTGGTCATCATCGGCGCATCGAATGTCAACGACTGGATAATGCAGTAATTGGATTATGTTGAAAGTTATCGTAAGTAAAACAGAGAAATACTACTAAACTAATTCTTCGCAACAACAGCAACAATTATAATTGCAGCCGCTAAGATGATAATGATTGCTCTTTTACGGCCACTTTTGTGCACATGGTAGGCCGAGGTAATGGATCGAAATCAAAGATGAAACACCCTTCAGATATGCCCACGCGGAGATTCGAACTCAGGTGGTAATGATCTGTGGTCCAACACGCTACCGCTAGACCACGGAAGCGCCGCGCAGCCGCTAAGCTTACTCTGACCAAAATACAGATATATCAGACCAAAATTGTCGATAGATGGCTGTTTTATTGATAAAACATACAGCTTGTTAGCTACAAATTAAAATACATCTGCAAATAGGAAGCCATTATAAATGATAGTACTACTACTATTACTACTACTACTACTACTACTACCACCACCCTCACTACCAGTACTACTCCCGCTACTTCTATAACTACTACTATTACTACTACTATGCTTATTTGTAATAATGCACATTTACTACCAGAAGACACTGAAAACTGTTGTACCATGAAATCTCTATATAGAGATGTTCTAGATCAAAGTCATAGAGATATAATTTGTTTGATATGTAAGTTATTAACGTAACTTATAAGTTATCAACGCAAAATCCATCTAATAGTTATTTTTTTCTAATGAAGTAGCGTAACATTCGTACAGATTTGTACAGTATGTCACATTATTTTGTCAAACGATATTCCATCAGTGTGTACGTCATCAATACTAGTACTATTGCTGTTTACTGTTACGATATTCCGGTATAGGTTATAGTTACTTTTTGGTCTATTAGTGTCGGTTCCTTGGTCAGAGATAGTTACAGGTTTGGCTTCATTCTTTCTGGAATGTTGCTGTTCCATCATGCCCATCATCTTACAGAGCATCTGTTCCATGAAAGTCATCCTTTCATCCATCTTTTCCAGCGTTGGAGCAAACATGTTCATTCTAGTACTACTCCTTTGAAGGTGATTGCTTTTGGATGTCGTCTTGTCTTTCTGGAGGAGAAATTCTTCGAATTCTTCCAATAAAAACATTTGCTGTGATTTTACCTCTCCCACCGATGTGGCTATCTGTTCATTCACTTGCGATAGTTTGTTTATTCTGGGAATAACAAGTTCGTAATACGTTAATACATTATTGTATGGCGTGTGTAATAGAGAGAGAGAGAGAGAGAGAGAGAGAGAGCGAGCGAGAGAGAGCGAGAGAGAGGGGGGGAGAAAGAGAGCGAGAGCGATATAGATAGATAGATAGATAGATTGCTGGATAGATAGATAGATAGATAGATTGCTGGATAGATAGATAGATAAATAAATAGATAGATAGATATATAGATAGATAGATAGACAGACAGATAGACAGATAGATAGATAGATTATCCTGTACTCCTTGATACTCACCGAACCGAATCGATCGGTGAGTGCACAAGGAATATGGAAAAAATCCCAAAGGATCAGGACCTAAAATTCTATATTCCTGTTGTCCACTGTACATCTAAACATTTCACTAACCGACGTCTACTTACTGATTACTGGTATTTCGGACTTGATCTTCCATGCTTTTCTTCGTTCGCGTCACCTTCTGCCTCATGCATTCTTCAACGTTCATAGATTCCCAAAGAATCAACTGTCTTTCCTCTAAATCGACCATACGGATACCTGAACAGAGATAGTAATGGTGAGGAGGGAAAACATTGTAGCTTTGTTAAAATGAGACGATGACGTCTAATCATAGGTGATAGTAAACAATTTGTTTAAAACGGCTAATGTTACTAGAAAGAACGTTGATTTAAGACGTTTATCAACCCAGAATACTCAGAATAAAATATATTGCATAAAAGCCGAAAGAATGATATTTCACCTTACATTTTTCCTTAAGAGAACAAAAGCACTGCATTTCCTAATATTTCCCGACACACATAATTGCATATCGAAAATAAATTTGATACTTGCTGCCCCTATATATATATATATATATATATATATATATAAACTAAGCTACACTTACTGAACCAATTCTCTTTTGTTTTGTGCTTCTTGCAGCAACAACGTATGACAGCACGGACTACGAGGATGATATGGTTTAAGATGATCAGGGGAGGAGGGACAGGAAGATGATTGTAGAACTCCTTAATGAGGTGATATCTCTGTACTCTGTACACCGAGCCGGCATTCTTCTGTACATTGGTGTAAGTATTACTGTGGATATCAAAATGCAAACGATTAGCAACTGCCATTGATATAATAATAACAGTAATTTTCATTGTTTAATTTTTAACATTATCAGTAGACACACCTATTTGCAATAAAGACCGTCTTCAAAAATAAAAAAAACATTGAATACCATGTCTGGTTCTAATAACTGATGATTATGAAATAAAAACGAACCGTTTTAGTGGTCTTTATGGCAGGTGGTCTGACGAAGCAAGGTTTATATAATAAAATTCGTAGGATACAACTTTCCTAAACAAACTTTTCTAATATTAGTACGGCGTTTATAAATTGGTGAATTTTGTCTTAGATAAAAGGTTTCAGTGTGTTAAGGTGTTGTTGTTCTGTTTCTTTAAGAACATCACATTTCATTTACCATAACAGGAACATTATAGTAATAGATTTATTGGTTTATTGATCAAGTTGGTATTTTGTAATCTATATTAATATATATATATATATATATATATATATATATATATATATATATATACATTTATTGAAAAATGCAACTCTGTATAATAAAACTTTCGCAGCAGTTTTCTAAAACAGGTAAATTAAATAGGCTATTTAGCCTATTGTGTTCACAGAAATAGTCTAAAATAATAACATCTACATACAGGCACGCGCTCGAATATGTGTGTGTGTGCGCACGTGTGCGCGTGAGCGCTTGTGTGATAATATATACCAGTTTCCGGCTTACCTGAACATAGCAATAAGTAGGTTTAGCATAAGTACGTTCATCATAAGGATGTAGCTGGCCAGAAGATAACGCGCTATAAACGAACCGACAGGACACACAGGTTGTCCATTACTCTTCAATGGACATTCGTCATTACTGTTATAAGCTGAAGGAATAAAACATTTAAAAACAAAGTAAAACAAAAGGTAAGTTAAACAAAAGGTAAACAATGGCTAAAAAGTAGGCGAACGTTAGCCAACTTTAAGGCACATTGGTGATGGTAAGACTGCTTAAGTACGACACCAACAACTGTACATTGGCACGCTGACGTCCGGCTATAACCAAGGGCGCCTCCGTGGTCTAGTTGGTAGTGCGTTGGACCACAGATCGCTACCACCCGAGTTTGAATCTCAGCGTGGGCATATCCGAAGGGTGTTTCATCTTTGACTTCGCTTCATTATCTTTGGAGGTAGTACGGCCCGTTTAGTCTACCATGTACACGTAAGTGGCCGTAAAATATTAATAATCATCATTATGCATCTATAACCAATTCTTGCCATATTTCCTGATGTTGTACCACGTACTTCCTTATCTCAAATGGGAATATTATGATTACATATAACTTCGCAGAATTCTTATTTTCGCGAAATGTAACGAGCCTATGTGTTTTTTGTTTGTTTGTCTGGTTCATGGACGAACTATACCATTACAAGAACTCGTCCAATACAGTTGTTTCTGAACACTAGTCTCACTATAAGACATGCGCATATTCTTGCAGATTCATGTATTAATACAGACCGATTCCCTATAAAATGTATGGCAATTGTAGAGCTCGCATATTAATTGAAGAGCGGGAATTCGGCACTTCCGAATAACTAATCAGTATATCCACGAAAATCTCTACAAATATACTTTAAAGAATAAGCACATAAGTTTCGTTTTGTTATTTGTTATTGTTATTGGGGGGAGGGGGGGGATTGATAATGTTAATGTAATATGCAAGAATGCGTGCTTTCCTGGGTTATGTTGTGTACCTGATTATCATTGGATAAAGGTTTACTAATGTCTTTCAGTTTTTATCCTTGGCAAGCGCCTGAACTGTAAATATATTTGCATATTTATGGGCATCCGGGAATTTGGATGACGCTGCCGATAATGATGTCATACAAGTTGTCGCCTATATATTAAACATCCTTATTTTCCTTGAAAGTGTATTATTTAGTTTTGCATTAGTGACGTCAAACGCTTCTTTGTCTGCCGGTAAAAACAAGTTACGTTCAACCGGAAGTATCTAGCACCATGCAAAAGATATAAACAGCAAGAAGCCATCCTGCAACTATCTCTCCTGAAATTCTACATAAAGCTAAAGGAAGACGTAACATAGGTAAGACGACAATATTCTAAATATATATATATATATATATATATATATATATATATGCTAATTTGACGAGCTGTCAATATTAATTAAGCTGCGTATAAAATGAGCCACTCACAAGCTGTCGCCTCTTCGAGCTGGAATTCTCCGCTGATCTGGAAGAATGATCTTCTCAGTAGGTACTCTATGACCTCGATCGTCAGAGGCAGAGTTGGGTACATGATCTTCTGGATGGCTATGCCGTAGCCGATTATAAACACGAGCATGATGATCATGAAATAAACCAAGTCTCTAATCTGAATAAATAAAAAAAATGAAGCAAAACATAAATTAAGCTGACAGTATATACTGGTTAATGGAAGTTCTGCTGCCAAACGGTATATGGCCCTTTTTCTGTACGTAGTAAAGGGTCAGAGAGAGCACCTTCAAGATTGACCTTTCTTCGCCGATGACTCTACTCAGTCACTCACTTCGAAAAACATTAGGTTTGCTGAGAACAACATAATTACTTCCACAATAATGATAATAATTATTATTATACCCATTTAAATAGTAAACGTATGTATATATGAACTAATGTCAGAAGTATTAAACTACCGAGTGGTTTAGATCGTTAAATATCGACACATCACATTGTTACACCAAAGGGTTATTAAAAGAACAATCAGGAAACGTTATCTGTATTCTGATTAGTCGGGTCGTATGTGTGTGTGTATGTGTATCTGTGTGAGGGGTGTGTATTGTTTATTTATTTAATTGGTTATCTATCGGGATAATATATAACTACTAATGTTGTACCAGATTACGTTTATGGCATGGTAACGTGGTAACATTGTTTGTTGTTGAATAAAACTGTGGATGAACGAAATAATTAATTATTTGATAAATGAACGAACTAAGTTCGTTTACCAAACAGTGGTAGGAAGGTCAAGGGGGGGGGGGGGAGTTGGCGAGTTGGAAGCAAAATAGAAACTTAGTTTTTTAGTAGACACAGTGAGTTAGCTTACCATACCGCCGATCATAACCAACTTCGGGCCGAGATCCCTGTGCATGGAGAAGATGTGCAGCAGCCTGAAGTATAGCGCCATCAAGGTCAAGCTGGAGATCACCGTCAGTGCCTGGTCGCAGGCTGTACAGTAGCCGTACGTGCGGAGGGTGGACAGGACGACGCCAACCAGGAAGGATGTGATCGTGAACAGATCGAGTCGGTTCCACGGATCCGATAGGTAGGCGAGAGCCTTCACCTTCATGCTGCACGCCTGATGTTGTACGAACTGGAGTAAGCAATCAGTTTAGAAATTACGATGCGTCGATCGTCTCCCGAACCGATTTGATTTGGGGACAATACAATAGAAAAAAATCTTAGAGAAAACTAATTTCTTATAATCTGATAGGTGGCGATATCATTTATTGGCCCTACCTCGTAATAAATAGTGACTCGTGTCAAAATTCACAAACCGAGTACTGAGACGAATTTGTACACTCTGGTTGTATTGGGGGGGGGGCTTACAAAAAAAGAGTAGAAATGCTAAAGATTGGCCCACATACCTGTCGAACTTCCTCAATGACGATGGTGCAGATCCAGAATATAAGAAATATCTGCCACTTGTCAATATCTAGCCTCGATCCAGATAACAGCAGCACACTGTAGTATCCCAGTAAGCAGAGATATAATATCTGAAGATTACATGTTGGAAGTATTATTTTTTTGTTAGTCATAGATTTCACAACAAGGATAATAGTAAGCATTTACTCAAATCACATTGTAAACATAACCCCATTACTCGTCCCTGGCATAGGTCACCAGCGTATCTTTATCTTTGCGTGTGTATGCGCGCGCGTGCGTATGTAAATCATATAACACTGTATTTACAATACACATAATACAGTTTTATTTCTAAGTGTTCGCTTTTAACTATTTGTTACTTTACATAACGATCGGGCTTTGTTTTTAGGTTTATGAATCGACCTATCTTAGTTGTAACAACTTTAAAATGTTATATCGCATAGTATGTATGCAACTATATTTTAGCAATAAGATTAAACTAATACTACCCACATCTTATTTCAGTTATAATCTTCAGTGTGATAAATTTATTTGATGGAATTAATTGTAGCAAAAAAAAGTAATAGTTCAATCACCATTACGTTGTTTTCTATTCTTACTAATATTACTTTCGTTTTATTATTATTATTATTATTATTATTACATCAGTGCAATAAGATCATTCATTCACCACGAGAAGGTTACGGGGAGGGTGGCAAGTTTTGTGTACAGATTGATAGGGCAGATGAAAACTACACCTATAACGCCATTATTGTCTCTAAACAGTCCAACAATCCACACGTGACCATCCAGCGATTGCCAACATGCGATTAGCCCATGTTAGCCCATGACTCACCACATAGTAAAAGAACTTGATAATCGGTGCTCCAAAGAATGTGCTGTATCTTATCCAACACGATACCCGACTAGTTGAGTTCCATGACAGACTAATTTTATTGTCATCTTCTCGCTTCCTAGTTGAAAGAAGCAAAGTAAACTCAAATAGTGTGTTTGGTCGCGTCTGTGTGCGTGCGTGCGTGCGTGTGTGTTCGGTAACATAAATCTTTGCACAATATAATTGGTATAAGATAACTTGTCATGAACATCAATTTCCTTAAGAGAACACTTATGTTAAAAGACTAGGAAAATTATCTCTTCTAGTTTTCTCGTAAGCTAACATGAGATGAGTAGGAATCTTCTTAACGCTTTAATTCGATTTGTTTACCTTATTGCTAGAATTGCCGTGGCATGTTCTTGGTGGAGATGACTCATACTGGTATTACACATTGGAATGTGATCATTCTGTAATATATATAATATATATATATATATATATATATATATATATAGAGAGAGAGAGAGAGAGAGAGAGAGAGAGAGAGGGACGAATGAGCGAGCGATTACTGAAAACTTCGCTTTTTCATCAAAGCGTGTGTTAGTGTCATATCCGTAGATCAGGGTACAACTTCTGTACTTGTTAAAAAGACGATAATTATGGCTGACCGATAAACTGACTTCACCTTTGACCTGCAGCAGCCGTTATTGAAAGCGATAAATGGCAGAATACGTGCATTGAATAAAATGAAGAAGAACAGTTACCTGGTGTATTTTGTCTACGAATTTCAGTTTGCAGACAAACAATGGACAGAGAACACACAGGAGAAGCTGTGGAAGATAAAAAGTATTAATATTTCACAATTAAGTTTGCTTCTTTTACTCACCTCTTATTTCCTCCGACTTTCTCACAGGCAGCCAGCGAAACACGCGCGCACACGTACGTACGCGTGCATACACACCACACAAAGACACACATATATATATATATATATATATATATACATGGAGAGTGATAGAGAGAGAGAGAGCGAAATAGGGAAAGAAATAGAGTTGGAAATATGTGTGTGTGTATATGTATATATATATATATATATATATATATATATATATATATATATATATGAGAGAGAGAGAGAGAGAGAGAGAGAGAGATTGCATACCTTCCAGAATTTATTTTCCGGATGTAACCGGCCGTTCCAGATGGAGATGAGCATCGTCTGGCAAGCAGCGTGGCCTATAACTTCCCAGTGTTCAGCCTCTAATGCCATTGTGATAACTGTCGAGTTGCCGAAATTTGCCATCTTCCTCACTAACAACAATCTGGCTTTGTTCTCATCAGAACCGTAGCATTCACTCAACAGTTCAGTACTCAACTCGGCGAAGTAGCTGAAATTGATGACAGGTGGGTTGGTTCGGTGTAAGCGATGGCTTAACGACAATAACATCTTCTGGTTAGGAAACAACAGGCTTTGATGCAACAAGAAATACTCACGTAATTTGGTTCTCGATTTTCTTCTCAACATCAGCATCACCCGTTTTGGCTTTCATCTTTTTCAGTAGATTCTGGCCGAGCATCGCTGCCGCCAAACATTCCTAGAATCGGTGAAGAACAACTCATATCGATTACGGAATTGTATGGTGATAGACGCACACCTCAGACAATGGACAACCGCCTATCGGCAAACAGAACTTACAGTAAACAAATAGACTGTACTGCATTCGATATAAATGTGACCGATTCGTTTAGCGGGCAATAAAACTTAGAATCAAACAGGGTTAGTGTGAAATATTCCTGGAGTAGTACATATTTGTTAATTAATAACAAGAGTTCACCTTTCCTTCATGCCAGAACAGGCTTGCTAACTCCTTCCGGTGCATAAGGATACTCCAAATGAAGAGGTCACGATTGGGTTCATCCAAAACACCAAGAATGGGTTTTTCCTTCCCTAAAATAACAAATTAATTAATAAAATTGTGCCGATTATGTAGAACGGATATATGTTTAATAAAAAAGGTCACATATATTAGTATTCAGTTCAGATACGGTGGAGTAGCGTGGGTTTTGGTCCCATGTCCGGTAGCCAAATTGTTGCCCACTTCATTAACGTAACACAACTTCAACTGCAGCACAAACACACATATAGCAAAGATTTACCGGCTACAAATGGCGCCAACTTCAAAATTCATCCATATGGTAAAACATCCATTTCCAAAAAGTATCTCGAGATCAGGAGAATATAACAAAATTATAGCATCGGTCGTAGTTTTTGTTTTGTTCATTAAGAAAGCACAAGACTTATCGGATGTTGCAAATTATACCTCTTTCTCTCTCAACGGAATCTTCTTCATCGCAATCTTCCGACTCTTCGTCCTGGAGAATAATGCCCGGATCGAGATTGTAGAGTACGCTTTCCGGATCTAGATAGGACGGCTTGAAGTAAGTACTGTCCAGGTGTTGCATAACACGACCAACGTCACGGAACGAAAAATACTTGCTGTTCTGAAATAATATAATGGGACCCCATTATCACAGAGATAACTAAATCATCAGGATCCCAGGCAACGGGAAGTATTCTGATTGGTTTATAGGATTTTGGACATTCAGGATCCCAGACAACGGGAAGTATTCTAGAGGATTTGGGACATGATAAAGTTTGAACTGAACTTAAGAGTTCTATCAACAACAAACATTAATGAAAAAAGCAAACGGTTGACAGTTTGTTTGATGGTGCTTTTAGAAATGGAGCAAGGAAGTATTGTAGAGAAGTAAGTTGTTGATGAAAGTTGAAGCGTTTAAAACAACCAAGTTAATCTTTTGATCATCCTTGTCGCGTGAAAGCCGAATTATAAACGATGTTTCATCACAGACACTCGCGCATTCTACTACAACTATAACAACAACAATAATAATACACCGTACTGTGATTACCCAATAACATACATTTAAATTCCAATATGAAATATCAGCAACCTGGGATGAGTCCAACGCCTTACTGTGACAGGAATAATTTCCTGCAATATGTTTGTTTAATTAGCACCGAGTTCTTACCTTGCTCTTGTTCTTACTAAGCATCTGATACAGCAAACAAGAGGGATTCAGCTGAAGAATAAAGCGTTTTGAAATGAGCATAACTAGCTGAGCATCTCTACTCGATGTTTCATCACTAACAACTGATATTATCACGCTTAGCGGTATGTTTGTTTGTATTTAATTGAATCGATTCGCTGCTACTTATATGCGAGCAGTTCCCTCGCCGTGACCCTTACGTTGTTGTATAGCTGGAGTAGTCTCTTGGGGGTGAGGAATTCCTTAATGCTGACACCATTCTCAATGAGCAACTTAACAAACTCGGGGCGATTTTTCTCGATGACGATATGCATAATCTCGTCGAGCTGGCCAGGCTGTAAACAAACCAGTTGGGTCATTTAGTAATATTTTATTATCGTATTGACCAAGTTACCTGATCAGTGCTTTATCGTGCCGTGCGTTTTGGCTTTACCGTCGTTCAAAAATTTGCATCCTAAACAAAATATGTTATGTTATTAGCACAGAATATCCTTTTTAAGTCGGGTTTTTGTCACTAACCTCCCATTTCACACCGCTGGTAAATATTTCGTTCTTTGCGATGTCTATTCTATTCCACGCCAGCGCCAACTTCAATTGATCTATGCTCTTCTCTTTGTTAACTATGAAATAAAGAATATTAAGTAAATACAACGGTGAGATGATGATGATGATGATTGGTGTTTTACGGCCACTTTTCTGACCATGATAGGCTAAATGGGCCGAGATACAACGGTTAGTCTTTCTTTCTTAATTATTTTGATCGCTTGTTTGTTTGTTTTTTTGGTTTTTGGGATGGATTAGTAAATCCCAAAGAAAGTTTGTTATATTATGGCGTTTAATTCAAATATCTGGAATATGACCAGCTAATTTTCATTAACAATTAATTACACGTGAAATGTATAAAAAAACTCCCAATACCTTCTTCATATATATTAATTACGATTGTAGCTGTAATTGAATCCTACCAGAAATAAATGCCAACTCTCATGTCTAAATGAATGAAGCGAATACTTTAGTTTGATTAAAATTGCTCTGATTAATTAGGAATTACAAATACAATTAACACCTTTGGTGTTATTACCAGGGCTATAGTTAATTTACCGCCGGTGGTGATGATGATGATGGTGATAGGTGAAGCCACACTAACCGAAATAGTATTACGTAAATTTTAGGCTTTAATTATAATAAATAAAACAATAAATACACCTACGGCTTTACTAATATTATTAATAAAAGAAGGAGAGAAGTATCAGACACGGTGCGATATTGATAAAAACGATCTTTCTTTTTAATCGTGAAAATCCATTTTCAGATTTTCAGATTCAAAACAAAATTCTTATTTAAATAAGATTTGTTATTTAAGTCTAATTTTTATAATTCTGGCTAGAAGTTCCTGCATTTCGTGGCTAAGTTTCTTGCACGTTACCTGACATCCTACCTGTCCCACAACTTTAATATGATCAAAGAGCAACCAGACACGATCGATATGGAGTAACAAAATACCATCTGTAAATGACAGAAAACTGTCATCTCAAAAGTTGCAGTCAGATTATGTCAGCATCAGATAACTATCAATAGTAAATATACAAGAATGCTTGCCTTATATAACCATACTGACTAAATACTAACTGCTTAACATTAAATCAATGATCAACTAATTGCATAGAAAAGATATTATTTGTACAGCGCCTTTGAATGGCTCCTGCTAGTAGGGGCGCTTTATTAAATATACATTATTATTATTATTATTATTATTATTATTATTATTATTATTATTATTATTATTATTATGTGACTTCACGTGTCAGAACATCCCCAAATTCACCCAATTTATTACATTGAAGCAACCTCGCTTCACTTGACATCTTCTAATCTATTGATCTCCCAAAATTATCATAACCACAGATTTCGGAAAATTGTCACTGACTGTTATGACTACATGGAGTTGAAATGCAAATGCAATTCAATTATAAATATATGTAAAGTGGTAGCGCGTAGGATCACAGACCACTACCACCTGAGATCGAATCTCGGCGTGGGCATATCTGAAGGGTGTTTCATCTTTGACTTCGCTTCATTGCCTTTGCAGGTCGCTCGGCCCATTTAGCCTACCACAATCAATAAGCATCATCATCACACCATCGTCATCTTACCTTTAAGTAAAGCTTTCAGGATGGCCACGTCGATCTCGTTCCCGTCGTGCTGGGCTCCGAGTTTGAAAATGGTAATATGGTCTCTCTTCATCACGATGTCGGCCACAGTCTTGGCCACTCCATCCAGGTTCTCCGTCTCATTCCACTTGGTTGATATTTTCTGCTTCAGATTGGTCCAAAATGTTTCATCAAAGTAGCACGCGCTGCTGATAAATAATATTAATTAATTAATATAAGTTATTGATGCTCATCATGGTAATGTTGACAATGACGATGATAATAATAATAATAATAATAATAATAATATTATTATTATTATTATTGGAACTTGTATACAAAAAATCACGACATCGTTTACTTTTTCACTTATGCCTGGCTACAATATAAGAAATAAATTAAATATGAAATATGGCGGCGGTGAACAAATGTTGATACTTACTCAGAACGTCCGAGTGCTACTTTGGAGTTGGGCCTGAATAAATCCGACTTCTTTTTGGTGGATATAGAATAGGCGTAGGCCAGAATGTCTGCCGTCCTACCCGAGCCCTACAGGTATAAACAGAGACAACGGTCATCAATCGTTTATCGTTGAATGTTGTCATTATTGGAAAACGCGTTGCCGAAGTTAACCACACACACACACACACACACACACAGAGAGAGAGAGAGAGAGAGAGAGAGAGAGAGAGATCGGAGCCAGTTTAATATGTAACCATCCGTCTTCTTCTCGTTGTGTATCACTTTCAGTGAAATCAATATCACCTATAAGTTACTTGTGAGTTTGATGAGGTTCACTTACTTCAACGATAACAGCGGGTATGCCATTTGCGATAGCTTCTTTCACCGTCTCCAGCGTTCCCGCACCACCTTCCAACACAACGCAAACAATCGGTATCTGGTCCTCAATTTCTATAAAAATTGTGGGAATATTTAGATTTGATCAGATATCGTAATAGACGCGATGATCTATCAGATATGATTCTGACTCCAAACGGGTAGCATCTTTCCGAATGAAATGTGCATTACACATAACAGACCGGCCGCACGCATACACTCACAGACAGACAGACAGAGAGACAGAGAGAGAGGGTAGAGACTGAGAAACACAGACACACACACAGAGAAAGGGGGGAGAGAGAGAGAGACTTACTGCGCGTTTCCGTGCTACTTATTTTCATTCCAGCAATATTTGATTCCAGTTGGATCCTGAACGCGATTTCGGTGCCGTACTGATGTTCCGTGCCATCATCTACCAGTATGAAGTGCGTGTGATTGGGATCCAGTGCGCTGTCCTTTGTATTTGATGTGAATACTGAATTATATTCCACCGGCCAGTGACCCTGAAATGATAACGAAATTCAATATTAACCATCGCAATCATGAATACATGACAAAGATGGGCTGCTCTCTCTCTCTCTCTCTCTCTCTCTCTCTCTCTCTACACACACACACACATATATATATATATATATATATATATAGTTAATCATAATATTGTATATTTAATAAAGCGCCCTTATCACCAGGAGCCATTCAAACACGCTGTACAAATAATATATAATATAATATAATATGTCTGTAAAAACACTATAAGCGAATTAAACGATAATTGTTATTTATCTGGGAAAGCAACCTTGAACAGGTTTCGAATATTTGTTACTATGTGAGCTACATTATTCTGAATTCTCTGAAGGCTATTGATGTTAATATAGCAATATATGCCATATAATAGGTCAGGATAACTTTATTCGCAGGACACGTTTCCCTAATCTTAGTTCAGAAGCTCGAAATATGTATTAAGACTACTACCTCTCCGCTTGGCTGTATTAGTATTTCCTTTTCGTGTATCGCACCCCAAGGCGCAACACCAAGTACCACTATTTTGTTATCTTTTCCATGAGCGCTGGTATGATCCCTGACTGCTTCACCTACTTGTTTCATGACACCGGTATTTGTGCCGCCTGTGATGATCCATGCGCCTGTGTGGAGAGACGGAGAGGTCTATAACCAGGTTCTATTGACATACAAATGTGTCGTCTCTCTGAACTAAGAACACACCTATTTAAGGTCGCTTTCACAGATAAATAATTATTATCTTTTAAATCATTACAGGGTTTTTACAGACATATTATTTGGGGTATTATTATATTACATACTATTAGTACAGCGCCTTTGAATGGCTCCTGCTAGTAAGGGCGCTTTATTAAATATACATTATTATTATTATTATTATAAAAGTCTGTACGAAACTGCCACCGGAATGGCCAATCTAGGAGATATAGTTATTTCTGTAGTGGAGCATTCTTGAATAAAACGAAATAATCTGACACTTATTACAGATGTCAGGGTTGGCATGTTTATTTTTTCGCTTCCATTTTGGGAAGAAATGGAAGAAACTCAAAACTGGCACAAAATTTGATAAATATTAATAAACTTTTTATATTATTCATACACATATGCACTTTTGTAAATTAGAATAGGATACAGTCCTCATTTCTGTTGGTTTGCAACAAATCTTTGGGACAAATGGAAGAAACAAAAATTTATTAGTTTTGAATAACATATTGAGAATAATTGTATTGCCGACCGGTAGTTATTATTGAGGATGATGATTACAATTCAACATTGAGCTCTACTATTGAGATCAAGAAGATCATTTGACAATTAATATGTGAAAACTGATCATCGTTAATTGATTAATCTGCTTTGATCATTTGACAGTTAATATGTCAGCAAATGAAGACAGGTACTTTTAATTGATAAGCTGCTAATTGATTAATTTGCTTGGATCATTGGAATCCACTTATTCATCGATTAATTGCACAAAGACACTTTAAGAGGAGCCTCAATTTTGGTATTATTCACTTCTTACCCAACATTAGTACCTGATTTGTTACTTGTATGCTATTGTCAGCTGTTATTCAGAATATTACAGAAGAATACAACTTACTATGCTGCCAATACACATATATATATATATATATATAAAATTATATATATATATATATATATATATATATATATAAAAAATTTAGACCTAGCAGAGTTAGTTGATTTAAATTAATTGATTTCAATCATTGCAAGTGACACTTCCTAAGTTTAGCTAATACATTAGAGGGGGATATTACTCAAACAATAGCACCACCATTTAAATCAGATGAAGTGACATCTATCTTATCAGTAGTTAATTGTTTATACAGTAGAGTGGAGGTGGTGAATATCAGTTTCCATTGTTAGGTCACTGTATCCTTTGGGAGTTTCTTCCCAACTTCTTCCCGGAAAAGGGGTTTTCTTCCCGGTAAAAACCCATTTCTTCCTATAGGAAGGGAAAAATACCTTTCTTCGGGGAAGAAACCGAACCCTGACAGATGTAATCGTTTAATGCCTCACAAACAGCACTCAATGAACCATCACCTGCTATATGTATGTCATCAAACAATAACCTATCGTTACTAATGAAAAAGATATTATTAATGACCGACAACATTTAGAATCACTTCACGACGAATTAAGACTGTTCTCGTGTCTGTTTCTCTAGAAATACTATGATTATTTTATTCGCTAGCATGACGTCAGCACCTCACCCGCGTCGATATAACTTTTCCCCATTAGTCCGTGATATATACTGCTGAGTAGCATTTTTATCAGTCAAATATGATCAAATAATAGAATAATATTATATAATAGTCTGGCGTTTTCCGTTTATCGTGGGCAATTATGTGGCTGTAAAAAAAACAGTTGGAAACCTACCAGAAAAGAACAAAGGCCTACTCCTTTAATCTTCTATTATAGCACCGGAAGCTTGTATATTTCAATCCACCACCCACCCAGAATAGTTCCCTAAAGACGAATATTATTTTTTGCCGCTTACCCGTGCTCTCAGCAGCTTTCATCAGTCCTCTCCGGAACACTTCTTTTAATCCAGGCACCATCGTGAAATCTTGAGCTCCTCCAGTGACCGAAATCAGTAGATTTGGTGGGGGCAGACACCACAAATCTTGTAGCAAGTGCAGCATAGTTTTCATGTTGGTCTTATGCTCGACGCGTATGTACTAAACACCAGGGACCAAATTAAGAGGCGTATTCAAATCAATTAAAACAAATAGAAACACCTGTGATTTGCCAAATATGTGAATGATTAAACCCGCGTTCCCGATTGCCAGATGACTCTCTTTGGTCGAGTCAATTTCCGTTTACCTTGCTGACTTTTTGGCCGAAACCGACGAACTCCACCTCTCCAAATGTGTCGCTGGATACTGGGACGGTGTTGCTCTCTTTGTTCCAACAGGTCTCCCCCTCCATGTATGCTGCTTTGGCAGGTATCGTGTGATTATTCCACTTCTTGCCGCACATGCATATGGGATTCCAAAGCCGAAAACGCAACTCTACGCCAGAGTCCACTGATCCAGACCCGGGCTGGACACCTCTAACCAACGGCGCCACAGTTGCCAACGGGACGTTAGGGATATGTCTGGTGCTGCCATCTGTCGAATTCTTATCTTGAACGCCGTCTCTCTTGTTTTTCGACGCATTGCTGAAACTTGAAATTAATCAAAATGACAACTTAATAATTATGGTTGAATCGTATTTTGAAGTATGACATCTTCATTGGGTAATACCTAATTAGTTAATTATTACTGCACTTTGGGTTAAAACAGTCATATTCGGCGCTTGAAATGTTTAATAATTTTTACAATAATTACAAAACTTCTATAGGGCCAATGTCCTCGAAAAGAAACAAGCTCTGTGGCGCAGCTACTACAGGGGTTGGGAAAAGTCATTGTCCAAGTACAATGCAAAGTTCACCAACAAACGATCGGATGAAGTGGAAACTTAGGAAACTTGGGAACGATAAACGAGTCTGAAAGGGTGAGTTTTCAAATGGTGACGGAAAGAATCTATGCTATTTGATGACTTACCGTGTTTAGGGAGTGGTTTCTAAAGAGTAGGGACACCAACAGAAAGAGCACGAGTCCCAGCATGAGTTTTAACCCCCCCCCCCGGGAACAGACAACAAGTGAAAACCAGATGAACGGAATAATTAATGCACGACGAATCATTTAGGAATCAATTTTAGAAATGACTTACTCGTGGCCATCCGTAGGTGACATGACTGGTCGTTGTTGTTGTTGTTGATTCTCATCATACATAAAACTGGAAATAAACAATAACAACAACAGTGATAGAGTAACGTGAAATGTATAACGATTCAAAGTGACAGTTTGACCGCTCTTCCTGTCGCATCTTCACGTAACTATCATAGTCTGTCGAAAAAAAGCGTAATTTGTGATGAGAAGTCATATTTGGGAGCAGTTAGGATCGGTTTGTTCAACCTTGGTGCTGGCTCCGGCTGCGATGTTCGGATATTGGACCGAGTTTGTTAAGGCAGTAAAATGGTTAAGCCAACTGCACCGAGGTAGCTCGCTAAACCCATTCAGTGGCATGTTCTTTAGGGCAATAACACGGTCAGACCAACCGCACCGAGGTATCTTCCTAAACCTTCAGGCATTCAGGTAATATCTGAGGATGGATTTAATTTAGGTCAGATTTAGCTGCGTATTGTAGCAGCTTATTGAAAACATCGCCAGGACAGTATTTAGTTGTCATTCATGGAACGGGTCGGTGAAATAAAAGGACATTCCAGGGACATCCATTTCATATTGAGAGCTACCTCGTTCTTCGATCTGTTACTAAAATGGGTGTAAGGCGGTGAACTTCGAACCGTGTCGCTCTCGGATGGAACTCTACCGCTGACATAACGACGCACTTATCATTCGTTCGATCTCGATGTCACTCTGTCTTACCGTATTTTCCAGTCTTCGCCATCTTTGTCACCTTCCACTCGCTTCCTAATAATTATATAAAATATTTATTTCTTAGCTGACGCTAAGTAAGATTGCAAATTTCTCGCCAATAATCCACAAAAGACAGCATATGACGAGAACGTCAACTACTTACTTGCGCCTCTTCAACTGCTTTTCAGGCACATACTGCGGTGATTCGTCCTTGTTCAGAACAAACGTGGCGCAATCTCTCTGACTGACTTTATCTCGAATCCAGCTTCCGATGCCGGCGTACTGAAAGGGAAATGACACTTAGACGTGTACCGGCAGCAGACCGCTTCAAATTTGTATAATAATAAGATTAGTAATCATCAGGCATGGGGTCAATTCCACTTTGTCAATTCCAATTCCACTCAATTCCATTTGGTCAATTTCACATCAAATTTTAACAATTCCAATTCCATATTTGTCTATTCCAATTTCATTTTTTACATACTCCAATCACTGATCGGGGTAGATACATATTCCGAGTACCTACTTGGAATACCCACTCCTAGTAGTTTATATTCCAAGTAGGATTTTCATGGAATAAATATTTAATTAATTTGTGGATTAATTTTTTGGTAGCAAACTACAATTACAATTCCAAATTGATTAATGACAATTAGATTTTTTTAAATAAGCAAATCCAATTCCAGAATTAGAATTGCCCATCAATTTGAATTCAGAAATTGAATTGACTAATAATAATAATAAATATAGATATATTAAAGAGACCTATGCAGCAGAAGGTATTCTAGACAGTGATATCCACAATGAAATGTATCTAAAACCCAATGACATATTTGAATGTTATAATTTGTCGGCGAAAGCAATCGCGAGCAGGTGAATTTATAACAACTGTAAACATTTCATGAGATTACGCCTTTCTAAACTCAATCTACGCCACAAATCGGAGACTACTTCATTAAACACACTATCACCTCATCAACTGAGTCCAAATACCCTGACACACAGTTACCTGCGACAGTATCTGAGTGGATGAGCTGAGTTTTCGGGACAAGAGTCCACGCAGATATCCAACTGTCGTGCCATTGATATATTTAAAAGTTGTTAGCGGAATCATAACGTAGATATGTTGGTAAACCGGCATCCGATGTAGAGTTTTGAGATGTTGGCTTGACCTGATCCAATATTCCAGTATAGCTCACACTATGAACTTCGCCATTCTGAATACGCTGAAGTGGCTATTGGTGTTGTAATATGATATAGCTATATATTAAATAATTACATTAGTTATAGGCATAAACAACTATAAGAAGTACTTCTCGTGTCAATAATGCTTTTAGACAGTGGATGATGTTAAGGTGGTAGTAGGCAGTTCGGCATAATGAGTATTTTTTTTTAATTCAGAAATCATTAACATTAATATAAAAAGGGAGACAGCTCAATCAATCTTTAAACACCAATAGGACATGGCGAAATACTGCACATGTTCAAGATAAAGGGATGACATGTCCTATCTATTTTCATCGTAGCATCCTGAAATCCAATATCTTTTCCGCACAGAGATATTGGGTAAAGATTTCATCACAACTATGATTTCGTTGTATGCCTTTTAAGATTTTTAAACTGACACCACACACCATAAATAGCTGTACCCGCGCGCGGACGCACGCACGCACGCACACACGCAACCTACCGATGTTGCCCCAGAGCCGAGCTGGAACAAGGAATCTCTCCTATTCTTCGTCGATCTGCGAAAGCTACCCGGTTTCTTCGATTGAACCTTGTTTGTTGACATCGTTGTCGCTGGCTGAATACTTTATTCTGTATATTCCAAAGAGGATGCGAACAGGTCACTCGAGTAAATCGTCCGTTGTACGTTTACAATCCACTCTCCCGAAATGTACACCACCTCGTCTGGAGTTTAGAAGATATCCGCGAGAGATCGAACTAACATCGTCATTTGATCACGACGACTGTATATTTATAAATATATTTATATATACAGAAAGAGAGATAGCTATAGGACCAGAAAGTCGGCTAACCGTGCCATTATGCCCGAAGTCAGTGTTTTAACCTCCATCGATCAGTAAACATCTCGTCTAATGGTCAGTACCTGTGTGGACATGTCTCTTAAACCTGCCAAAACACAGTCCGACCTAATTAGCGGCTAACACACACGGCTTAAAGCGGAACAGTCTTAATACTAATTAGGTCAAACTGCGTCTTCGGTTTGTTATTAAGTGTTGTGTGAGCGGCATCGCTGAAAAAATTGTGTTTGCCGACAGCTGTTAAAAGATGGTGATGTGGAAACGACGGATATCTGTTTGTTTGTTTGTTTCAATTAATATTTTCCAGGCTCAGTTCCAGTAACTATAATATCTCTGTTGATACTAATAAAAGTATGTGCATTATACAATAAAATACATTATGAAGGATAAGTTATTTGTTTAACCTAATCATTCCGAACATATGTAGCTTTTATTATTTAGGCCACGTACAAGATTTCTCACGTTGAGTTTTTGCCAATCGGCCAAGCACACACGCACACACACACGCGCACACACACACACATATCTCCCCTATTTGGGGTCTTTGTTTGGCAAAGATGACGTCACATTCCGAAGTTTCCAAAGATTCCCGATTAAAGTGTCGGCCACGTGAGATGCTAGCAAAGCAAGTTTTAAAACCACTTTAACTTTATTTCTAGGAAAAACTGTTTTTATCTCTGATTGAAATTGATTTTAATATATAACAATAACTTTTTGACTAATTTGGGAAACCTTTTCAAGCCAAAACTGACACCACTCACACTGGCAACATATCATTCTCTTAGACGAATTACGATTGGTGTTTTACCTTTAGATAGGGGGTGGTGATTGATGTTTTACGGCCACTTTTGTGCACACGGTGGGCTAAATGGGCCAAGCTACCGTTAAAGGTAATGAAGCAAAGTCAAAGATGAAACACCCTTCAGAAAGGCCCACCCCGAGATTCGAACTCAGGTGGTAGTGATCTGTGGTCCAACGTGCTACCAACTAGACAACGCAGGCGCTCTCCAACGTGTTATAGGCAACGCGAAATATGATTACCGGCGTTATAAACAGAAATAAAATATTGCTGTGAGTCACCAGGTCTTGTGTTTATTTAATAGAATACTGAGACGACTCTAGCATATACACATGCTATTTAAATTGATGTTATTATGTCTTACGTTCATCGCTCGCAATTATATTATTATTTTATTGTAGAAATATGACTGATGACTAATTCCTGTAAAACTTTGATCAGAAGTTATCATTCGTACATGTTTGTTATCCAGGATAGATTTCTCATAAGGATATGTTATCTTGTACTAAAAATAATAGACCTGTAATTTTAAGCTCTTAAACACTTTAAGCACTTCCGACTTCGAATGGAATTATCAAACCAAATGTTTGATCGGCTCTTCAGTATGCAAACAGGTTTTTTTTTGGGGGGGGGACGTTCAATAATAACTGCCTATTATTTTATTACATATATCTTCAATTACAGTCTTCGGTATTTACTCAGCTTTTAGAATAATTATATAATTTTCTCGGAAAATTTAATACAAATCTACGACAAATCGTAGATAAGATTCTGACGTCAAATCAAAACAAATGTGCAATTCACCGTCAGGATCAGAGTTCATTCAATTAGTTTAAATCAATTATTTTTTCTTCAATTTTTAGACTTCAACACACGGAAGTGGCACGCGAAGGTAATATTATAGATAATTTCCCCGACGCATGCGCAGTCCACATCTACTGTGGGTTGCGGGTCAGCGAAGCCGTGTAGTAACTGACTAACTGTTTGTAAATTTACGTTTTGGGGGATTCTACTAAGTCGATCTACACCTTTTTATAAGCAGTTTCAGTTTTATTTCTATGGGGAAAGTTGACAGTTTATTTTGCCTGAAAATGACATGTTATTGAAAATAAATCATCAAGCTGGAAAATGTAACAGACATGTTATCAATATATGAAGCATATTGTGATCGCCGTGATCTCACGATTGGTATGAGAATGTTTTTGTCAGATGGTTCAGCAAGCCCGGTGAAACGCGACTCGCAAACGGACGTTCGCTAGATGGCGCAGTTGTCGCGGAAATTGTCTGTCTTTTAAACTAATTCTTCTTTAAACTGATCATTTATTTGGTGTTAATCGTGTTATAATGTATTTGACTCCCTTTTAAAACCAATTTAAATATGCATGTTTGGGAATCAATAAATATTGTTTTGGTCGTTTATATCCAGATTAATTACAAAAGCAAGAAAAGTAATAATTGCTTCAGCAAACCGAATGATGACATCGAAAGCAGAATTATAATGAATTTTCTTATTGGAAATTTGTGTATAATCCATTGATCTTCTGAAGGTGTTTCAATTAGTATTGCCAATTCATTAATTTGTGTATGTTATTCATACTGTTTTATTTCTTACGTGATTTGATAATATACCATGGATAAGAGATTATTTCTGTCAATGAGGATTTAGACATTTCCTACCTTTACTTAAGAATTAAAATAAGTAGTCAAATTCAAGGCGAAGAATATTTTCGTTTCAAAGCGATTCTCCTTTAAAGAAAAAAATAAAGTAAACCGTTTTCCTGCAAGATGAATATATAAAAAATCACGACGAAATCGTCAGCATCCAGAACGTTAATAGCATCCCTCGTTATGAAAATATATTGACTGAAGAATTGTACAAAATAATATTTTTTTGTTCTATTTTATTGACGCAATTAAAAAACAGCAATAACGTAGACTAGGTCATTTTGAGTGCAAGCTTACTAATATATAATATCTTATTTCCTTCTTGGGGTCTTTTCTAAAGAATGTGTCAATTTGTTGATTTTCAATTCTCATTAGCGATTTGTTGCTTGCTAATTCTAAACTGTGTTATTTAGTAGACAGTTCTATTACCTTTGTTATTCAGCTCGGACTTTGTTTTATTTCAATCCTTCGTATTTTTCTGTGAGGGATTCCTATTCCTTTGTGCCTTTCCCAAGTTGGGAACGTTTCTATTTTGTCCTCGTTTTCCCTGTTTTCATGACGAGCTCATTCTTTTCTCTCTATCTTCCATTTGATTTATTTATTTTCGCTTCTCACGAGGTTTTCTTCAGTACGTTCCACATCTGATCTGGAACATACCTGGCAATGGCGGATGTAGCTTCTGCTCCAAATAAGTATTTAACCCCAAATGGCAGCAATGTCACTTCTGTCATAGTATAGTATATTATGTCTGCTGGTCTTTGAGATTCTTTTAATTTCGGTTCCTTTTGTGTGTCGGTGAAACTCTCTTTCTGTTCTGTTTTCCAGTTTAAATGAAAGTCACTTAATCTTATTGCTTCCTCGTGTTCTGATCTAGCTATTATTACCGTTTCAAATGTTTGAACGAAATATAGGAAATGTGGTGATGACTGTATCCCTCCATTTTGGCTTCTCCATGGTGTATTATTATTATATTATTATTATTATTACACACACACACACACACACACACACACACACACACATCATACACATAACTATATATATATATATATATATATGCGTATCTTATTGTCTCAGTAAATTTAACATCTTTGTTGTATACGATGCCATCCATATTTTCCAATTTTAATAATCAATGTCCTGATCATTAATAATTCCGTCTATCAAGAGATAATATACAGTCACAATTTACTTCTGTCAGGTGTTTCGGTAGATCAATGTTGCTCCGAATGGATCCAAGACTTCGAGATATAAAACCTTCCAGTACGTTCTCCGGCTCTGTGAACGGCCTTATTTTACAATTGAGTTCGACAAATTTATATATTTATTTGCGGGTGATTGTTTTCTCTCTATCTCTCTAATTGTCGCCAGGTTTTTTAGTTTTCTTTTCGACTGGCTTCATGGCATATGAAGTTTGTAGACTTGTTATCTTAAGTTGGCCTCCATATATGTTTGATTTATTTTCAAATTTATTTTCAGGTCTACTTAGTTGTGTCCATTTTTATTCCCACGGAAGCACAGCGCTAAATTTCTTGCTGTTCGGTGTCCTTAATCTTTCTGTCCTCGCTTTCTCAGTCTTCCTATTATAAATACGTCTTCAGTGTTAGTTGTTGATCCATGGCTTCTGCTCGAAAGTCCCTCATAAATCAACCGCTCTCCTCATCTCTGGCCGCATAAATTCTTTATCTACCATCGGCTGTTTTGTCAATGATCAGGTTCACTTTCATTATCCAGAATGTGCCGCAATTTATCATCAACATCTGTCTGGGCTGGTGCAGTTCCATATGATGTTCGTTGATTGTCTAATACGGCAGCCGTCGTTTTTATTTTGTCAAATTTATTATAATATTGTTCGTATAAATTGCAATATTACTCATGACATTCTGTAGTCATGGGAGCTTTATCTTGTTTTACCGTGACTAAAAGAAAATTTATTGTATTCCCTGTAATTTATTTTAGTCCGATAAACGAGATTTATAATCGCTCGTGCGCGCGCGAGAGTGTGTGTGTGTGTTATTTTAGCTGTGTATAATAAGGCACAGGCACATAGAATTCAAACTCTGGACGATTCTTCAGGGAACTGAATTCAGAGTAGAGACTTTTCAAGTGTGTGTATGTGCGTGTGCGTGTGCGTGTGTGTGTGTGTGTGTAATGTATACGGGTATGGCAATATAGCATACACAACAATATATAAATATGGGTCTTTTTTACAAATATTTAGTAATATATATATATATATATATATATATATATATATATATATAATGTGTTTTTCCATTGATTTCATTTACATCCCTTCAAAATTCCCAAAGATCCCATTATGTATATGACATAACATTCACCAGATAAATTTCTAATTTTGTTGTTTAAGCTTCACCTTAGATTATTTCTATCGAAGTGAATTTTGCCAAATAAACATTGTAAACACCTTTATGGGTACAGCATGCAGCCTGTATACAAAATATAACATTAAAGTACAACACAGAACGTATTTATTTAGCCGATAAGAATAATTATATGAGTGAAATACATGTACGTTAGCAAAAGGAAAGCCCTGTTCTGAGTAGGACCAATACGCTACCCATGAACGTTTGGCGAGGTTACAGTTCGAATATCCCGAACGACTTGGCAGCTTTTGATTTCAAGTAATTATGTTACTCCAATTGTATAGAATCCGATTGGCACACTTTCGGCACAGATACGATGTCATTACAAACAAGAAATTGATCAATTTATCTTCAAAAACTGTGTTCGTATACAGCCATGATAAAATAAATTTCCGTTGGATGTACGCATGCGCAAGTGTCACGGAATTTCGGTGTGCGCATGCGCATGATGACGGCGTTGATTTGATTACGCAATCCTAAATAAATACACCCTCGGCTAAATAATTAGAGCGCGTTTGTAACACCACGTGTTAATTGGTCTCAATAACATAATTAATTTTACGGCTTGTGCCTCAGCAATATTATGTAATTATAATAAATAAACCACAAGGACAATCATAGGCTTATATTGTTAAGTTGTGCTTAAATTGTTTAAATTGTAGTGTGAAACATTATTTTGCGCGACGGTGTATTCGTAATTGTATTTTCAGTGTCACAAGATCAAACGACAGGCGACCAATATGTTGAGTTGTTGCCTATTAAATTCTCATTTATTAGTATTTTGATGAGTGATATCGTGTACCAAAATGTCCCGCTGAATCAATGAATGTGAGTGTTATTCAAAGAACATAACTTTATATTTCGTCACGACCTGTAAAAAAAAGTCGAAGTTAACACAGGTAGCGGTCAAGCTCTCCTCGAGCACCAGAGAGCGGTATTCAAGCTACTTGTACGTATGTATTCAACAACTCTAATACATTGATGGTTATTGTAGGTTACCTGTCATCGTTGGGTGCCTAATTTAACCCGGAAAACATTGAGGGAATCTACGCAATGCGCTTTTGCTCCGGCTTACGTAATTTGATTTGTAAAATGGATTTGTGATTAATGAAGAAACTAGCATCCATCTACATCAGGTTAGGCTTGTTTTAGGATAAAGTTCGTCTCCTTGGTATCAACATCGTAATTCTCAGCGAAATGAAGATGGCCATGTAATAATACCCTTGTAGTGCTATTGTCTGCTAATTAGATTACTATGCAATCTGAACAAATGACAGGCTCGTTCTTGTTCACCAAAGATGACCACAACGGGCGACTGTATTCTGAAGAATGATTTGAGAAGTATCTCTGACGCCACTTGAATGTTTTACTTCGGATATCCTGGTACATTACGTGGGCGTTAATATATGACAGAGCATTCATTACGCATGTTAGTTGCTAAGCAACTTAGTACATCCTAATTGTTGTCAACGAGGATAGACACATATACATCGATACGATATTCAATATTTATACTTCTTTGTCTTTATAATTTGTTCAATATACCACTTACACATATATATATATATATATATATATATATATATATATATATATATATAGCGCACGCACACGCACACACACACACATATATATATATATATATATATATATATATATATAAGATTTCTTGCATGCATGCTGTACTCGTTTCTATGGTAACTTGTAATCATTATCCTTAGTTCCTTCAATCACTTTCTCCTAACACCAACACGTTAATGTAATTAGCTTTATTAATCTAGGCCGCCGTTTGCAACGAATAGGAAACGCCTTTTTGACGTTAAGCCTTCACGGTCAGACATCCGAACCATGGACACAAATGCATTTATCGTGTTTTAATTCTGGCTTCCATTTCTTTAGGGGCAGAAATCTCTTCACCTTTTCAATATTTGTTAACACGCATGCGTGACAGAAATTGTAGCCAATGCAGCTTGTTTGTTTATGTGGTATTTTTTGGCTATATTTCAAATTTGTGTGCGTGTGTTTTGTGTGTGTGTGTGTGTGTGTGTGTGTGTTTTGGAATACATATACCTTGCTATTACTGGCTCAGAACGCCAAAACCCAAACATTTATGAAAACCTGACAAATCTCTACATTCAGAAATCTATATGTAAACAAAGAGACACATACATAAACCTCTACATACATAAACCTATACATACATAAACATATACATACATACATGCCTATGTGTGTGTGTCTCTCTGTCTGTGTGTGATTGGTACACTTGAAGCGGGTAGATGCAATGTATGGGCTCCTCCCTATTCTATCTCCTCTTGTGACCATCTGAGAGCCAACTTTCAGTTCATCATTCCATCACCCACTTCATGATTCTAACCTTCAGACCATCATCTTCGCGCGCCAAATACACCGCTCTTCCTTGCATCAAACCGCGAACAAAACTATTAATTGACCAGTATTTACACCATCTGGATCAGCCCGTTCTCTTATCACACGGCACTAGGAGAAGTCAGTTCCGGTCACCTGTTCTCCGTGGTTATGACGTAGGTTAGAACCAGCTTGGCTCGTATAATATTATTTCAGCAGACTCGCTGTTCAGCCGTTCAATCCCCCCCCCCGTTGGGGCTATCTCCTCTGTTATATATATCATAACTAAACGTCTGTACCAGTGAAGATCGCGACACCGGCTAATAAAGGTGTACGTATCTCTGTGTGTGAATATATGTATGCACACGCACGCGTGCACGTGTTTTGAGCATTATGTGAAATAGCATTGGCATAGAGAATCACGAACTGTGAATATTACCTTTGGACCATTCATCAGGGTAGCATAATTGAGAAGCTGATAGGGATGCCCTTTTCGTATCAAGACTTGTAATGTCTCACCATCGTAATACTATTCCTAATAGTCCTTCTGATATGATGATGATGATAATGACATACTTCCTTCTTCATTACCATGTCATTGATACAAGGTCATTACAATTACCCCGATGTTTATGCGCCAATCAACATAAAACGTGTACTATAAAGAGATAGTATCGGCACGGTGTGTGTGTGTGTTGTTGTTGTCTTCTCTCTTCTCTCTCCTCTCTCTCTCTCTCTCTCTCTCTCTGTGTGTGTGTGTGTGTGTGTGTGTTAGCTGATGATAATAGTGATAGTGAGATATCAGAACTCAGTGAATCTCAAACTCATGAGCGTTTCATTATGTGGCCATCCGACTCCATTTTCCTTCTATCGCTAGACAGTGTCTCAATAGTCTACAAACAGTCATCCTATATATATATATAT
>JAODUP010000582.1:295000-312500 GCA_025642065.1 Paralvinella palmiformis | reverse complement strand
TATATATATAGATAATAAATAAAAGTAAAAATTAAGGTGAAAAACCCTTGACTAAATCAGATACCAGCCACCGTCAGCCATGCCTCCTAAATGTTGTTTATTTTCACATATTTATTTGTGTCTTTACTAAAATAAAATTACTTAGACCATTACCACCAGGTGTCGCTAGGTGTATTTTAAAATGGAAATATATGCAGTGTGTTTCTGGAATACCTTTAGATATGCCAAAACCAGGATCAAGTGATAGTATCCCAATTATACCCTAATTAGTAATTGGTAAATTAATTCTTTCATTTAATATTTAATTAATTAAATGATCTTCCCCTTCATCCATTGATAATTTTCCATCCTATATCTATATATCTCTGGCTATTGCTTTTCATGGATCCACACCCACCCACACACCCACACCCATCCACACTCTGACCATCTCTGAGCCAGTGCCATTTATATATATATATATATATATATATATATATATATATATATATATATATATATACCATATATATACTAAAACATGCATTGCCCGTGCCAGACATCATATATATTTCTGTCCAGGATTCGTATTACACCAATATAAGAGACTCATGTCTGTATTATAACACGTATCAGCTTTGTATCAACTTTTAATATATAATTAATTATCTGTATTGTTGTCGTTTTATGTTTTCTTGGGAAGCGATCCTTTATTAATTCGTGCAATAATATTTGATGGATTGATCTTCTTCGGGGAGTTTGTTTCTCCGGCAAACATCTCCTTGGGTATTAAACCGTTGGTACTAATTATAGTAGATATAATTGGGTTACAATCATATGGAAAAATTATTGAAGGTATAGCTATTATAATCCCGACGTGTCATTCGCAGTATCGGAGATCTGCCTGAAATCCGCTGTTCTCGACCATGGGTCAAATAGATCAAGTGGATAGGCGCTTTAATTTAGATCCCACCACACCTAACTGCATATACTTAGGGACGCTAAATTAGGCGTCGATGATCGTTCACGTAGTGACGAACGGAAACGTATGAGAATTAGCTGTTAGGTTCGAGTAAATCCTAGTATTTACTCAGGTTTGAGACGACATTTCGTTCTAGTCCAGTAATAATCCATTGTTCAGTACTCCTACTTTATTTTTAGCTTAATTATTCTGCTGTTTCTATATAACAGCGTACACAACAGAAACTCGTCGCATTTTCTACTAAAAATCTCACGTTGGTTTACGCGCCGAGAGCTTATAGATGGTGACGTACTTGTCAGCCTTTTCAACCAAAAACTTTCGACGCATGACTTGTCGTACCCCTGTCCTTACTGTTGTTATAGGTAAGATTTATTTACCGAATCGAACCCAGAATGAAGCTGAAGTCAGCATCTGTGGTGTCGAAATGTCTTGCTGTGTAGGTTTCTTTTGAACCACAGCAACTTACTGCTAACATTAAACTGTGTTATCGAAGTAGCTATCTATCTACATGTATTAACTTATCGTTGAACCACACGCACGTGTTGTTTACTGCGACCTGTGATATCAAATGGTATTTTTTGTATGTGCTTCCATTTTCTTTACGTAGCCTACTGTGGGGGTGACCTATTTATCAAGTACGAAATCCAGATTTATCTGCGCCGCACAGGCTGATATGTTGTCCAGAATTGTTATAAATGTTCATGGTTTATTTATATAGGTGTATGTGTGTGTGTGTGTGCGGGCGTGTGTATTTGTAGATTTATTTAGTTATAACTTGATGGTTGAATAGAATTTTAACTATGCCTAGATGTTGATTCTCTGAGCCAGTGCCACGATATATATATATATATATATATATATATATATATATATATATATATATCCTAAAATACACACAAACAAATTCACCAAGTTCCTGACTAATTCACCCGATTATTCCATAAGCCGTTCAATCTTCCGGTCTCCTTAATCTACATTTGACGTTTTAAGTTATGTTTAATCTTAATTTTTACAGACACCACTAATTAAGCCATCGAGTAGCTACAACCACTACCCTACACCCAGTCCAGTGATAAAGTACATCAGTCACTACCGAACGGAATAACTACCGGTACTTCTAACTACCCACCCCAATAAACACCCAACCCAGTCACTACCGACGTTAGGATCTACTTAAACCAATAACCCGCCTAACTCGGTAACTACCCGACCCAGCCACTAGATGTAGCCACTAAATATCGGATCTACTAGTTACCGATACAGGTAACTGCCCGGACCACTGTTTACACCGAGTTCAGCATCAACCTTTCTGGTCACTTCTCGTCATTTAGATATTAGCATACCGTGCCACCGCGCCCACCACCCTCGTTACTCTTTCCATTGTCCAGCATATGGCCAGCTTGTGTCATTCCATTAATCAAGTCCGCGTCCTTTGTGGAGGAACTTGTCCTTTTATTGCCACCGTTAACGTGTCGACGTTGCGTAAATTATTACGACATAAAGCCTTGAACTATAACCTATGGTGGCCAACCACGCTGAGGAGCCACGCCAGAAATATGTCAGTACCATGCGTTGTCCTGTTATTGTCACTATGTCAGCGGCACTGCGTTGTCTTGTTATAGTCACTATGTCAGCGACACTGTGTTGTCGTTTTATTGTCACTATGTCAGCGGCACTGTGTTGTCCTGTTATTGTCACTACGTCAGCGGAACTGTGTTGTCCTGTTATTGTCACTATGTCAGCGGCACTGTGTTGTCCCTTTATTGTCATTATGTCAGCGGCACTGTGTTGTCCTGTTATTGTCACTATGTCAGCGGCACTATGTTGTCCCGTTATTGTCACTATGTCAGCGGCACTGTGTTGTCCTGTTATTGTAACTATGTCAGCGGCACTGTGTTATCTTGTTATTATCACTATGTCAGCGGCACTGTGTTGTCCCGTTATTGTCACTATGTCAGCGGCACTATGTTGTCCCGTTATTGTCACTATGTCAGCGGCACTGTGTTGTCCTGTTATTGTAACTATGTCAGCGGCACTGTGTTATCTTGTTATTATCACTATGTCAGCGGCATTGTGTTGTCCCGTTATTGTCACTATGTCAGCGGCACTATGTTGTCCCGTTATTGTCACTATGTCAGCGGCACTGTGTTGTCCTGTTATTGTAACTATGTCAGCGGCACTGTGTTATCTTGTTATTGTCACTATGTCAGCGGCACTGTGTTGTCTAGTTATAGTCACTGTGTCAGTGCTATTTTGATTTTTTATTGTCACTGTGTCAACACAACGTTGTTTTGTCATTGTCATTATTTCAGCACAGTGAGGGGTTTTGTTGGCATTACTGTCACTGTGTCAACATGGCGTTCTTTTCTTATTGTCATTGGTTCAGCACTGTAGCTTTTTGTTGACGTTATTGTCACCGTGACAACGCGTAGTTGTTTTGTTGTTATAACTGTGTCAGAACTACGCTTTGTGTCAGTGTATGCCAGTAGCGTGCTATCTGTGTACAGCGTCACCACCGCGTTAGCACTGCGTTGTCATGATAGATTTAATGCGTTGTCAGTGTAGCGTCATTGCGTCGCCGCGTCATTATATTGTCAATGTTTCGGTCTCCATTATCGCATCTTCGTCATTTTATAGTCACTGTCTCTGTACCTTGTTAGCGGTGACTTATCACAGCGTTATCACTTCATTAGTACCAGCTCCCGCCGACTTGGTGCCATTGCCAACGATATCTGCGGCAGAATGATAGCACGCTTTAATCACGCTAACGTCATATTTGGATCACACCGTTAGAGGGCACTGTCGGTAGATATCGGCGAGTTCTAAGCGCCATCCGGGCATCGTTCTACCAGGAAGGTATCAGCCGCGTACCAGCCGCGTACGCCTTAATTAATGCACCGTTCCCTTGTTTATACGCATCCCAGAACAAACACAGGCCGGTCCCCTTCTGTGGTTTTTGTTTTCGCAAACAAAGCCGGTTTCCCTGTGCCCTCGAAACATCGAATGAACGTCAACCGGTGTGGCAATATGCAATATGTCGTGTTGAAGGCAACATCAGGCCGACAGCTGATTCGCCGATAACCTACAGCCGAGTCGGAGCCATATCCATCTTCTCTGATCCCGAAAGCTAGCCGCTAGCTGATCCGCGTACGCCAACTAAACCAACGGAACAACGCGAGACATTGTCCGGCTTCCGACGCTAAGGACAAAGCTCCCGACACAACGAAAACCTCCACACCCACCACCCTTCGCCTTCCCTTATTCCCACAACACGAGATCGTGGCCCCATTTCTCCCGATGCCTGGTCCATATCGTATCGAGGAATCTCCGCCCAGGCGGTGTGTCCCGACCGAGATAAGTGACTCGAAATTCCAGGGCTCCTCTGTCATGGGTTAATCGAATAAGTCATTTATTGGCTGGCCACGTCATTAACAGCCATTTCCTGTAGTTTACGATATCCGGCGACTTTTATGTTGGCCGATAATTGATACTAAAGTAGTTAGTTCGTAACTAAGGGTTATGACTGGGAATCCTAATTAATATGACTTGTTACTATCTCCTCCGGCTATGGTGTATAAATACCTATATATATATATATATATATATATATATATAAGAGAGAGAGGGGAAAGGGGGGGGAGAGGGAGGGGGAGAAGGAGGGAAAGAGAGAGAGGGAAGAATATTCCTAATGGCAGGATATGAAGACACCGGAAGTTAGGGGATCGGATCACTGTTGTTATGGATTCTTTGGTCTCGCTAGATACCTTAATCTAAGTGTATAGAAACAACATTGCGATATACTCTTTCAGCGTGTTATTTTCTCTGTCCGTTATAAGGCGTATATTAGTGTATAACATTACACCGTACAAAGCGCCAGCCTTCTTCTGCCGTCAGTTTGTTTTTGTCTCATCGCATCCAACAACAAACAACAACGAAAAGTGCCACAAAACAACAGCCTCATCGGGTACTGGCCAGATCCAGACGGGATTATCCAGAGACGGAGTTTGGGTGACAGTCAATTCTAGGAGAATGATGCCGACTACTTCAATTGGTGTCCAGTTAGGACTAGTGCTCGTCAGTAACGAAGCTTTGGGGATTTATTGACGTCAGTGTTCCGGATTGTGATGTGTGTGTGTGTGGGGGGGGCGTGAATATACAGAGAGATCTGTCGTACAGAAAAAGGTGTCGACGTATTCTTCACCGAGCATACCACATCCTTTAGGATGATGTTGTTGTTGCTGGTTTGTTGACAGACAAACAGACAGACAAACATACAGATACGCACGCAGACACGCACGCAGACACGCACCCCCCTACACACACAAACGTGTATATACATATAATATATATATATATATATATATATATATATATATATTGATGATTGATGTTTTACGGCCACTTTGTGCACATGGTAGGCTAAATGGGCCGAGCGACCTCCAAATGTAATGAGGCGAAGATTATATATATATATATATATATATATATATATATATATATATATATATATATATATATATAAGCATACCATCAGGAATTTTGCAATACCATCATATGGATGCCAGCAGAATCGCTAATACGAGGAAATTGTTATTTAAACGATTTACTGCGATTGAATACAAGATGTAAATTTACATGAAAATAGTTATTCAGTAATCCCCCATAGTCTAAGTCAATGACGAGTTGACCTGTGAACTGCCAGTCAGTCATGTTAGCACTGACAAAGTTATCGATGCGATCTACCTCAAGTGTAGAATGAGGTGAATTGGCCTACGCATTGCCTGTACATGGTCTGCCATGGCCTGCCCATGGTCTGCCATGGCCTGCCCATTATCTCCCACGGCCTGACCATGGTATTTACGCTAACAATTCGGAATGTAGCAAGCACACAAGAAGCGACCCTCTGTCGTAACCGTATCGCGTCAATATCTATTCATTGTGTGAGTATCCGCAGATCAATGAAGAAGCATGACAATCAACCTAGCATATGTCATTCGAAAAGAAAGGGACCTGCTAGACCCTGTAACAATCCTAGAATATAAACCATCTCCAAACAGCTGATTTTTACGGTCGAATTACAGTCACCTTGACCACCGGCATTACTCAGAAATGCGACATTTCACGAGTCCGGACAGAGAAGTTGTTGAGTTGACATATTTTACAGTTCTGCCAAGTTACCAAGAACACTGGCAGCCGAATAAACCACCCCACGATCCACAGTCTAGTGGCGTTTTACTGTAAATAAATCACTGTCATATCTCGCTTAATAGGAGATAAGCTTATAATGTGGTGGTTGATCGAGAATCCGGATAATCGATCTGCTGGTAGTGCATATTTCACGTAGCACTTCTCGCACCTCTTTGATGAACCGGATAATCTTAATACCGGTTAATCGAGGGTCGGCTAATCGTCGGGCGACTGTATTAGTCGTAGACACAGCCGGGAGCGAACAAGTGAACGGTGACAATCACGCATCACCCCGCAACATAATTAGTGCAGAAAAATATCAACACGGTGACTTAAAAAGTCTACAGCTCCCAGCGTCAACATGCCCTCCAATGAAGGCGTTTTGTCGAGTTACTGACAGTCGATGTATATGGATTTCTAACTTATATTTATAGGCCTCCGGGGTTCTCTTCGACTGTGAGAACGAGCTGCTGTTACGTCCTGTATCATAACCGCAGCCAATGGCTTGCCGCCTAAAACCAATATCAGCACAGAAGAGGGAACGCTAAACGACTGCCATTCTAACGAATTTGTGTGGATTTCAAATGAGCTCTGTTTAGCATCGAGAAGGTGAGATGCTCCACACCACAATAGCAGCCATGAGAACAAACTGCCGTCACAGCCTTTATTTAAAGAAACAATATTTACGGAGGGATGTTTTTTAAATTTCCATTCGTGTTCGAAGAAAAGGACTTTAGATGAATGTCCAACGAACAAGTCCATAACGATTATTGATGGTTGGTGTTTTACAGCCACATTAATGCACATGGCAGGCTAAATGGGCCGAGCGACCTCCAAAGATTATGAAGCGGGAAGTCAAAGATGAAGCACCCTCCATATATGCCCACGCCGAGATTAGAACACGGGTGGTAGTGATCTGTGATCCAACACGCTACCATTATACCACGCCCACCAGCGTACAAGTACAACTATTGTTGTTGTTGTTGACAGAATTATCTTTTGGCCTTTACATCTTATATTTGGGTACAGGACAGATGCTGTATTCCGTACAAAGATGTTCTGGAGATGCTGGTAACCTGACTACATTCGGTGTACGACTTATGACCCATTACACTTACAGTACCAATCTTAGATGTACTCTTTGATGTTGCCAGATGTCTCGGCACTTAGCCCACACAATAAGCCGCCGTCTTCAAACCCATACTCGTCTAATTTCGAACCGAGAGCCTCATGCTTTATAGTTTCCCACTCTACCGACAAAGATGGGCTCTTTTGTTATGTATCCGGCCAGTTTCGGTGTCTATTCTATCTATCCCTCAGTACATCTGATCTGATTATATTGAGCTTTTCGAGAGGAGAGGGGGGTGGTCGTCTCAGTATCCTCATTATTGGCTGCCTCTCAATCCAGAGATCCGGATCCATACGAGTTAGCTTCAGACAATAGACGGAGAGATACATAAGACTTCGTCGCAAACGTTGTACGGAGAGCTGAAGGTGGGATCCAGACAAAAGCCTCTGGATATTTATCGTTGACTAGTTTTTGTTAGCGGCTATAACGATGTCGGACCCATCAATCCAGACCGATCCTGTATAAGGTAATAAAGGATGTGAAGCACAAGACCTGCTCGCTCTCTCTCTCTCTCTCTCTCTCTCTCCCTCCCTCCCTCCCTGTGTGTGTGTGTGTGTGTGTCTTACCACCCCTATCTCTTTCTCTTTCTCTCTCTCTCTCTCTCTCTCTCTCGATCTCTGTGTGTTTGTGTGTGTGAGATATATATATATATATATATATATATATATATATATAGAGAGAGAGAGAGAGAGAGAGAGAATTATACACAATTCCAGCAAATCAATTATTATCCACGATATAATAACCATAATAATAATAATAATAATATTGCTTTGCTTTTCAATTTACCAATTAGAGTGACTGAGTGAGCGAATGGGTGAATAAATTATTGATTGGGTCAGTCAGCCAGCCAACCAGTCAGTCAGTCAATTAGTCGGTCAGGCAGTCAGTCAGTGCATCGATCTCTTTGTACTGCCCGTGCACTGGTCACACCTGAAGGAGGAATGAACCCACAGACCCAGGTGATGGTTTGATCCAGTTCCATGAGCTGGATGTCTGCAGCATAGCGTGTTAACCGACAGCGACAGAGAACACGCCGTCAGGATCACACTCATTAAGGTTAGAAAACAATCGCATCTGTAGACAAATAGCTAACTCACTTGGAGTTGACTTCCTTATAAAAACTGATGAACTCCTCATAAGAAAGCTGTCCGTCGCCATTTTTGTCATATTTCCTCACTATCTCTATCGATTGTTGAACGGTAAAGGCCAACTCTTTACGTAGCACGTCATGGGCTTCTTCTACTGTCACTAACCCATCTCCATCTCTGTCGTAGTTCATGAACATTCGGCGTACTTCAGCGGCTCTGAAAGACATAAACCGGACTAGGTTATGTACCTTATATATATATATATATATATATATATATATATATATATATAAGAGAGAGAGAGAGAGAGAGAGAGAGAGACAGAGAGAGACAGAGAGAGAGAGAGACAGACAGAGAGGGGGAAGAGAGGGGTGGTGAGAGAGACCAACGTCATGTAACTAGCGCGGTTATTCACAAGCCTTTAGCTCCAATTGGACAAAGACTAAAGGGTGTTTCATCTTTCACTTCGCATCATTACCATTGGAGTCACTCGGCACATTCAAGTACTATGTCACAAAGTTACCAGTAACACTTTTTTATATAATATATATATATATATATATATATATATATATATATATATATATATATATATATATATATATATATATATATATATATATATATATATTATAACACAGTTTTTTATCGATGGTCTGCCATAATAATTAGTTCCCTTTAGCCTCTAGACGAGTAAAGGGCGGCACCTGAATGACCTTTTTGTGCCCATCTGTCCTTAAACTCGACTCACCCGATTAATCGAATTGCAAAGGGTACAAGGTTATAATTCGGCTTATCTGATCATCGTGAAATCGATATCATGACTGAGGCGGATTTAGTGCCAGCATGTCTGGGGGCTAATTTTCCAATTCGTTTCCTTGCATACAAATAAAAGTGAAAAAGTACTCTTTCTGGTTTTCATTATTTAATTCATGTTGTATTGTATCCAACCTAAAAAGGGTTCAAATCGAAATATTGTCTAAATCAGCGAAGATCTCCCGATTCAAAACAATATTCATTTTACCGAATATACCTATTTTGAACAGCGACTGTTTTAGGGATCTGATGGTTGGTTTTTAAACCAATTGAGTAAATTAGTCAAGTTATTGAGTTTGTTAGCTTTCAGTGCCGATCTATTGTCGATTGATGAATGAAATAGACATCCGTTGATAGAAGATTTTGATAGAAGGTGTAAACATAATAAAAACAGTTTACAGTTTGGTTTTAATTAGATGACAACTACCTAAATCAGGACATATGTTATTAAACATATCTCGAACACGAAGTCAAATAATGTTTGTTTATTAACAAATACAGGAAGTCATCGACTTATAACCTTCATACATCACGACTGTTCTATTTAACTTAAAGATGATTATAATATCATTACAGAATACAATATATGTAAGGTAATTATAATATAGGCCGACCATACGACTATACCAACTTACGATCGGTCGTAACCAATCAAGGTAGCAATTCGACATCTACCTGTATAACACACACACATACACCCGGCAATTTTAAATAAGTGTCGGATATTTATTAAAGCTCTCAGGGCTGTGTTGTCATCAAATACACATCAAATTACTCAAAACATCCGTGATTACAGCCAAGAACACTTATCACCCATAAACGAATTAATCTTCAATTCATTGTGATTAATAAAACATTTTTATTAAATATTGCACGTACATGGGGTTTTAATATTGTCGAATTATTGTGTGTATACATTTGAAAATTGCTTAAACCACTCACTTGTCTAAATGGAAACCATTCTATTATCAAAGCAACATTGGTACAAATTAGTTACACTTCACTTTGTTAATACTTCATTGTGTTAATACTTAATGATGATGATGATGATGATGATGATGATTGGTGTTTTACGGCCACTCTCGTGCACATTGTAGGCTAAATGGGCCGCTGTTAATACTTAATGTATTCACTATGTTTGTTCGCTTGAAATATATAGAAATATTCCTTTGTTTCGAGCGGATTTTCCTTTTGGAGGTCAGCCATTTTCCTGAAGGCGATACCGTCATCACCCACAGGCACTACTTTAAGGCACACTAGAACTTGTTTAGTGCCTGGCCACATATTCGCAACGCTGCACGTTTACTTTTCAGACCATATGTGTATACAGCGAAATACTGATAGCACATACAATGAACGTTTGTAAAACTAGAGCTCATTTTATGCATAATGAGAAAAGGCAATATCGATTATCGAATAGCATTGTTCTGTTCGATTTGTTTATATACAAATGCCAGGTATTTTAAATGGCTCTCAAAAACTGCTGATCTTTAGTAAGATCCACAGTAATTGGACATATCTATTTTTGATTGATATCTTTCGTTTCCTGGTATATGGTTATGAAATTGGGATAGCACACGCATGTTCGAGCAATTTATTTCCTTTATGTTGATTGGCTGTTCGTATCTCATCCCCGCCCCCTACCTCACGTTGGCAGGGGGGTGGGGACGAAAAGATGGAGCTGCGATATAATATAGAGTTAGAAGACACAAGAATTAGTATGTTTACTTCCGCTGTACATGTATTTAGTTGAATGTTGTCAAATTATTCGTAGACTTAATATATATATATATATATATATATATATATATATATATATATATTGATGGTTTTAGAACCCCAAAACAGCAACAACAATAAAATCAACAACAATAACTACGACCACAATATCAATAACATAATAACAATTTCAACAGCATAACAATACCAACAACATAATAATATCAACAACATGCCAATATCAACAGCATAACAATATAACAACATCATACATGTTATATTACGAAGTGGACTGTGTGATAAATAAATGGATGAGTTTGTTCATTCGATATCATCCAGCTACATTACCAAGATGTATTAAAATCCCATCTGGAATAGATATTGCACCTCAGACTCTCTCGTATCCATGAGACTCTTGTCCAATAATATGGAGAAAGAGCACGGAAATATTTGAAATTAAAAGATGGGAAAAGCACAGATTAAAAGAAGATCCTTCGTTCGAAACTATCGACTTCCAAATGAATTTTGCTCCAGCCATAAAACAGTAGGTGGTTGTGTTTTGTGGATTATTGCACTCGAATAAAGTCCCATAAATTGAGAAAGAACTACAGCTAAGGTATATTGTATTTTGTTCTAGCGAAGGTATAAAGTTCTCAACTAAACAGTGATCAATTCGAACTATAATTATTATTACAAAATCATGTTATGCTAGAACCAAATCTATTTACTTAGATGGGGTTCGACCAGAGTTCGCAGTTGGTCGAATCTCACAGTTGTTTCTTTTATGTCTGTAGGATGTATCATTCTTTAAAAAATGGCTTCGGACAGATTATGCCACTGTAACCCTTCAGACAATGGGCAAAGTCAAACCAAACACGCATTGACCTACTCACGCACTCAGACAATCACGCACACTCATTCGTTCGCGGGAAGTCTATCATTGAGGCGCACCTGTGTACATTAGGAACACTGTTTGGTGACAAATAAATTGTTGAGGGACAGCCAAATCTAGTTGTCTCCAAATAAGGCTTTGTTAGTCAGACCAGTTTTCTTGTCTTTAATGGGAATATATCACACAATTGTCCTTTAGGTGATTAAGCTCTTAACGTGATATGTTGGTGATCAATACATGTTTTGAATTATTCCAATAACGATACCTTTATTATTAGTTACTATAAAATTATTAGTTATTCTATCACCTATATCTTGATAGTTATACATAAAAATACGTGTTTTGAGGGTACAAACGTTCGTAATAAGCTTTGTGTTTACACGGTTCGCGTTGACTTGGTCACCACGTGGCTAATTAAATATACAGCAGAATATGCACGCATGCCCAGTGTTGGCACGCGGAAAGTGGAGACGGTTAACGCATCGTCGAGCAAAATCATACCAAAGCGCGCACACATCAGTACACAACACTGTCCGCGGAACTTGCCAAATGAATATGAATAGAACCGAATATTCACAAGGATGCCATATATGGCATACGATTCATGTTCGGGATCTGAATATCAGAGTGCAGGCATATCCAGTGTATTGTAATGTCTTTGGAGTTGAATAAAATCAGCTCTTTATAAACTTAAATTATAAAATGCCTACAATTAATCTCATCTACAGTTTTGATGAGGAATTTCTCATTTCGGTGTAGGACGAAAATATCCAACGAATCGCTTTAAGGCATACAGTCAGCAGCAGCAGTCATTCAAGAGATGGCATCATTCATCTGTTGTCATCGGTGTATCTTCTATCGTTTACGAACAGAAGAAGTGAGGCGAATAATGAAATGTCAAAAAAAAATTGAGTAGATTGAGTCGTCTGATGGATACGTAAAAGGCACGACAACGGTCCTTTATGGCCGTGACTCTATTCGTGAATGCAAAGGGCGTTCCATTGGATACGCTAAGGTGGCAGTAATGTAAGTAGAAACATTCCCCATTTGCCTTTAGTGGTTTATTATGCCTAGTGCAACTGCATTATGCTACACCGCACTACACAGTACACTAATTGTCAACGACGCCCTTTGGATCAGACATATCCTGTGAAAAAAACGCCTAATGTAACCATGCCAATGAGGATCTCTTCTAGGAAAAGGTAACACGTGACCAATGTGACGGGTGGCGATCGCGGGAAATAAATAGGTGCCTTTGTTGGAATAGGGGCCTCTGTTGGAATAGGCGCCTCTGTTGGAAAGGCGCCTCTGTTGGAATAGAGGGCGTTGTTCGAAAAGACTGCCATTAAAAAACTGTCGTTGTGATGACATTTGCTTAATCGTAGACAATAGCACAGTCATTGGCTTACGGACTGAGAAGCCATCTCTGTGTGGGTAACGTTCTGCTGTCGTAAGGTAACTTGTATTTATCAAACAGAGGGCACCTCTATGGCCTAGCTCATGTGGTCTCAACCACCTGAGTTTAAATCTCGAAGCGGGCGTATCTGGATGGTGTTTCATCTCTCCATTCGCCTCATCTTCTTTAGAGGTCCATCGACCCATTTAGCCTATCTTGTGCACAAAAGTAGCAGTTAAACATAAAACGCGAAACATCAAAACATAAAACGCAATCGTTGTGTGCACGGGCACTGTAAGTAGTGGGTTCGAGTCTAGGTGTTGTCTGGGTCAGCAACTAAATAAAACTATTACTGATTCACCAACTCACTGATTCACTGATTCATGTTTTAACTTTTCAATTTGTCTTCGATTCTAAAGTACGCGTCTAAGGCAATAAAAGTGTCGCCCTGAACAAGGTCATACTGGAATAACGGCCGGTAGAAACGGACATTAAAAAAATTGCCGCCCGGGCCCTTATTGGCCTGGATGATTGATTATTGATAAAACGTCTAACGGCATACAGCGAAACGTTATTACGATCTATTACTTCGCGCACTTAGAACATGGCTAATCATATAGCTAATACAGTTGTGTCACAATAAACAAGTCGGTTAGCTACCCAGTCTCATTATACGGGCTATTACTGTGTATTCAATGTATACAGAGCCAAGAAACCGGACGTGACGTACAGCTGATGTAAACTCTAACCGCTAAGTATTTATTCATGAGCGGACAATGGACCGACTGTAATATCCCTGGAACACGTTTAGCTGACGCCTCGACAAAGAAACACTTTTGGCTCTCTCTCTCTCTCTCTCTCCCCCCCCCCCTCTCTCTGGGTTCGACGTTTTTCTGACAATACGTTTAGAGAAAGTTGTGTATACAAATAAAAAATTACCTATGTTCCTCTTTGGGAATGTTTACATTGCCGGGCATCGCCAACAGGAATTCGTCAAAACTCAGAGAGCCGGAAGAGTCGAGATCTAGGGTCCTCATGATACCCTGAAACGAAAAATAGAAATGTCACGTCAATTTCAAGGTCAGGTTCATTTGATTCGATGCCCATTCGTCGGTCAACTGGGCAGGAAATGAGAACGACAATAATGGCAGAAAATCGTTTCGAATTTTTTATTAAATTTTGGAGAGGATAAGAATTAAGGTGGAAAATCGATAGAGTGAAATTGGCTATCACGCTCACTCCCTCCATCTTTCCCTGGGCCTCCCTCCGTCCTTCCGTCCCTCCTCCCCTCCCTCCCGCCTCCCTTACTCCCCCTTCCCCCAGTCTTAAATGTACCACTACAATTTAGTTATTTCAGATCGCTAGTGCTGCCTGTTGGCAAGACTATAGAACCTGTCCGTAAAGATTACTCGTGCTTAAAGACCACTTGAGGCGACTCTAGCAATCTTCTAGTAAGATGGCGTTCTCATTTCTTTTATGAAGTACGTGATTGGTATGAACTACTTTTGGTACTTCACCATCTCGCAGTAGCTAAGTTATGGATGACAACATTGCTTTCAAACTTGATGTACAGCTGTCATTTTTGACACCTACAGATAGATCTCTGCGACGTTTTCTGATTATATCATACTCAACGAGGTATCACGTATTTAGAAGTTTAGGATAAATTACTCATCGGGGAGTAACACCTTTGTTCAAACTGGATTATAACTAGGAGAATTAAAGCCCGATAAAATGAAACGTTATGAAGTTTACCTCTATGGCCTAGTGAGTAGGAGCGTAGGACTTTCTTACTCATGGTCATGCTCTGCGAGAGGTTGGAGCTTCGAATTCTGGGCGTGGCACTTTAGTAGGGGGAGTTTTTCATCCAGCCAGGCAACTGGCAACGTTTTCTCCACCGAACATGCCATTATATAGTAAATTCTGAATTCGTTTAAAATTAAGTCCTAGTGGTGAAGCAGTAAATAACAGACCCTATGCGTCTCCCTCAATTGAGGAAGCGAAGCCATTTCGGCCATTATTATTGTTAACATTTGTAAATACTTTCAAGATCTGTTACGCTTAATGTCTGCTATGAATTGCCCTTACATGTGTATATAATATATGGATGACAGTAAATTAATGTTGATTTATTTCTGCCATTTGTATGTGAAATTGTGTTCAACGTAATAATCCTGGGTTTCACAGAAGTACTGAGGTTGATTTTTCTCCTTTTTGGCGGATGGAGCAATGTAGGCATCGTAAATTAAACATTAGCTGCCTCTAAGTGTTTATAATCAATCTTTATCAACAGTCAGTTACATTTTCTTTTGGACTTAGCCACAAGTCACACATTTTGGATGTCAGCACCCAAAGTAAATAAATCTAGAAATCTTCAATATCATCCTATTCTGACAAACTAGATAGCAAAGTCGAAATCAACTAGAAGCATATGTGGTAACGTGCGAGGCTATAACATGGGATGTCCTGGGTTCAAATATCGCCAGTCAGTTCATCCTTGAATGAGTACCAAGTTGTAAAGCGATAGCATTTTGCGCCTATAATTGGCAGCTAGACAAATGTATAACTCCGCCCCCCGGTTGAGTTGACGGTGGTATTGAATTGCATAGATTCATTCTGGGGGGGGGGGGTCACGAACAAACGGATAAGGCCACTATCTTCAGATATATATAAAACAGTCTTTTGAAGAGGTTAGGTACATTCCGAATCTTAAAACGATATTTTATTAAAAACGAAAAATGTCAGTTTGTTTTCCTTTCTTAAAGAAGCCATCAATATATCTAGATACGAGCAGATAGGTAGCCCCCTCCCCTATCCCCCCCCATCCCTCATCACAGGTTCATCGGTACAGCTCATTCCACTTACCTATAATTTATAAATTGAGAAATTGCGTCACAAAACTGGAGTTCAGTTGGAAATTACTGTGCCGGAAAATGTCAAAATGTCACTGTCATGATGTGTATAATACGAAATGAATAAAAAATAAACAAACTGTCCAGTTAATGTTTATTACTTAAATGGTTATATTCGTGGATGAACGATGTATGTGTTCTTCTTGTTCTGTTTAGATGATTGTGTTTGTGGATAGATGATGTATTTGTTGTTCTTTTTCTGTTTAGATGGTTGTGTTTGTGGATAGATGATGTATTTGTTGTTCTTTTTCTGTTTAGATGGTTGTGTTTGTGGATAGATGATGTATTTGTTGTTCTTTTTCTGTTTAGATGGTTGTGTTTGTGGATAGATGATGTATTATTTGTTGTTCTTTTTCTGTTTAGATGGTTGTTTTTGTGGATAGATGATGTATTTGTTGTTCTTTTTCTGTTTAGATGGTTATGTTTTTTGTAGATGAACAATCTATTTGTTCATTCTGTACTGTTTATTGGTTTTATTCGTGGATGGACAATGTATTTGTTCTTTTTATACAGTTTAAATGGTTATGTTTGCGGATGGACAATGTACTTGTTCATCCTGTACCTGGTCAGATGTTTATGTTTGTGGATGAACGATTGGGCTGGACGGTGCAGCTGCCATCAGTATGACAATGATAGTGCATTTTCGTTTCCAAGTTACACATATACATATGCATATAGTTCCTCATACAGTATCAATATTCAGTAGTGCACACCGAATGGAACTATATGGGACAATAGCTGTCTTGCCATAGACCCTGATATATGATATCATTATAACAACCAGGCGCAGGCGAATATGAGCACGTATCAGGAGAATCCGTACATACGTTTGAAATTTGTGCCTTGCTAACTGCGTACGCATAAGTACTTATTACATAAATAGAGGGTACTGCTTTGGCATAACAGGGCTGGCAGAGTTGGAGTAAAATAGGATATAATATATAACAAATACTATCACTTCTAAATTTGTTTATTTTGGCACAAATAATTATATTCCACTGTATTATAATATATCCAGCAAATTGTTTGCCTATTGTGCTCCGGCCTGTTTATATCAAACCTGTTGAAGGACGGAAACTCTGATAGGGAACTGGTAGGTTTACAAAGGTCAGGTGAGAGCTCAATTCGAACCTAGGCATCTATGTTTGTAGGACTATTTTCAGATTTTGACACAATTGTCTCAGCACTATAATAGCGGAATTTGGCCAACATCCACTCCGATACATTAAAGGCGTGCGGTTTTAATCGTTTAAATGGTACCTCTCTTTATTTGTTTACAATGTTAAACTACAACCGGCTCATAAATCCTATACATTCGCAGATTAAGACCAGAACATTTGTCTACTTTTATAAGTTCAACCTTTATTTTCTAAAATGATAGTAATTTCCGCTGACGT